>KK499817.1:1238505-1334691 GCA_000688715.1 Glossina pallidipes | reverse complement strand
AAGCCCCTTCCGACTAGACCCCTTCCGCTTCCAATGAGAAACACCTATTGCTAGATTATAGATAGTAAGCCATAAACCTTTCTTTGCCATTTACTGTGCGACTCATGGAATCAAAGGAAACTTAGAGCCATAATGCAGCAGAAAATGTTTTATAGGGAGCACCACGAAGAGGTGAAGGTTTCGGCACGTCTATGGGTTGTAGATAGGGACCCATAGTTTCGTTCTGTACATTACAAAAGAAACCGAAAGCAAACCCGTTTTCGACATAGAACGCAACAGCTACTGCCTTCTAAGCTGGCGTTTTTGAAAGTATTTTACTCGCCAGCGAAAAATCCCTATGAAAACTGCATTAAATTGAAGTATGCGCACTCACTGAAGCCTCGAAGACCTTTGTTGGCTCAACCATATTTTTCTACCTTATAGAGAAATCCTCAAATGAAACATTCGGCAAGTATTCAAATTGCGATTAAAGAGATTGCTTAACAAAATAGTCGCATTTATATATATATGTATATATATATTTACTAATACCGAGGATTAAATCCCCTACACAAAATATTTTTAAATAGATTTTTATTAAATTTTTATATTCCATTTATCCTCTAAAAAAAGGAAGCAAAAAATTCATTCATGCATATGCACGAAAGTACACATGTACATAAGGTACAATCATCGTTGTTCTACAAATTTGCTTTTGTCATATTAACAAGTAAGCAATGCAAACGCCTAAATAAGAGCTTTATCTGTACCGACCACCCACTACTACATGCATACATATTGTTATGTGCCCATGTAAATATTTGCATTCAGAGAAAATGGTGTAAAGGAATTTATTTTGTGGCATATTTGTGTTCACGCTTTATTTCCTTTCTCTGTAAACAATGATTTTATCATTTATTTTGTATGTATATATATTTCTGCACAAAATTACTAATGGCGCGATTCTGAATAATATCACAGAGACAAGCCAAAAAAGGATTACCAGCAAACGCAACACTAATGTTGTGATTTTTTGTATCTTCTTTGTGTTCGGGGAGGTCTAGTCACAAATTTCAAGCTATGCAATAAAATCACAATTTGTAAACATATCACAAACAATTTTTCTTATTATGACATATTGTTAACTTTTAAATAGTTTAAATTTAAACAATTAAGAATATTATGCTCGGGCAAGGTCGATCAATCGATATCCTACACCGCTTCGTCTCGTACAGTTATTTACTCATTCTGGTAATAATACACCAAAAATGACATATTATTTTGAAAGGCAAAGGCATACTTCTCAAAAAAGTCCACGTGTTGAAGGTTGCCCAAAACGTCACCTGACCTGATCCGAATTTAGCAAACTTCATTTACTTTTCAAAAATCTTATTCCTCTTCACTTTCCATCCATCATAAAAGCTACAAATTAGACTTTGTCTTCATATAAGGGCTTGATCTTCGTGACGACCGTTATAATAGATCTACCTTGACCAAATTCGTTACGCTTGATTTCTATATCAATTTACTGTTATGAACTAAATTTCACCATGAAATTTTTGAAAATTATACCTTTTTACCATATAAAGGTTCAATTTTGGCAGGAACGATCTATATATGAAAGAGGATTCAAAAAATTGCCCCCACTAAGCCAAATTTTTCATACCAATGTAAAATGTCGAAATATTATTACTTAGAGAGTTTCTTTCGGAAATTTTTTAAGAATTGCAGTTTTTTTTCTATATAACGACTAAGGCATTATGAGGAGAGTGGTGGAAAAAATGAACCAATTCGTACAATTTCGAGTCAAAGCACGTCACTGCATCAAATTTCTGCCTCTGCCTCAAGTCCTTCGGTGTGCTCCAACCGTCCATACAAACTTAATATACCCTGTATTACAAGTAGTATAGGCTATGAAAAGCCTTTGTTGCCCTTTCGTATTGGGGTAAAAATGTTGCATTGCACTGAGAACGTTTTTTTGTTTATCAATTTGAAAGTACATTTTTTCTCTTTTATAAATAATTATTTGATTCCCCTGAATCAAGCACAGACACACACACACACATACACACCTTTTCGGAGAAATACCTTTTCAAATTGTTTGGGAATATGAAACCTAATAAAAATGCTCTTTCCAATAATTGACGAAGAACGTACATGCAGAAAAATAAAGCGTAATTTTCGCTTAGGCGAAAAAATGCATTTGTGCGTACTAATGTACACAAACACACAGTGGTTTTTCCAAAAATTTAAAAAAAAAAAGCGCTATTGAAGTAATTGCTTGCGCTCACGCCGCAATAACGTTGTAAAAATTTAATAAAAGTAATACACCCTCCGGAGTACATATGAATACAAGAAATCCTATAATTTAATTGTTGAAGCAGGATTTTTCGTAAAAGCCATATAATATTCCAACTGCTCTTAAGTGCATTTCCGGCAGCTCCTTTTCTACTCACAATCGAGAGTTGGGGGTACATTAAGTTTGTCGTAATGGTTGCAACAACCAAAAGGAAGCTTCAGAGACCCTATAAAGTATACATATCCTTGATCAGCAACAAATTGTAAGTGTCGGTCTATGTGTCTGGGTGGTGTGTGTTGTTGGCATTCTCCTCGTCGCAAAAATGAAGATATCCACCATGAAATTTGGTAAACATTTAATACAAATTTTTGCACCCACATTGGGATTGAAAATGAACCAAATTGATCAGAGCACAAGCTCACAGTGAAGCGTTAACTAAACGCAACTAGGCTTTTCTGTCCCAGAACAGAACAGAATGTACGACAGCAACCTCATTAAGTGTTTTGACTTTTTCAAGGTTACATTGATTTTTTTTTAAATATTTTTACCAACCCTGTGTGATATGCATAGACTTATTGTAGCCATTGTTGGGAAAATGCTGCTTTCACAACTTCTTATTATTATTAATTTAGCCGGCGAAATAAATTCCACTCAAGCAGGTCTTCATAACTTAACAATCCTACTTTAGCAGAAAATTGATAGAGGAGTGAACGTTCCACTGTGCCTATCCGTTGGGAATATCAAATTTGATACAGTGAGAAAAAAATATAAGGAGAAAACAAAATCACAAGTTCCTATAATTAATGAGACGTCACCGTGCCAGGATAGGGCTGCAAGTTTCCTTTTCCTTCCTTCGCTCTCTTCAAAACTACTGTGCATTGGCACAAGATTCGGAATTCCCTTTGATTATGTTCTATGAGTGCCTAACTGTCACATCGTTGAACTCTGTATCCAAATGAATAGTATTAACGTAAAACGAAGACGAAACAACAATTGATGGAAATTAAAGGAAAATAACTGCTACTTTCTTATAACTGTAAACTTTTTCAACACAAATGTTATTTTATATTTTGGTCGCGATTGAACAAAATCATCTCAACATGAGTTTAGAATGCAACTGACCCGATTGCCTTTCTTTACTCGGCTCTTCGACTTCTTTGTTTCGCAAAAATGATTAATTTTTCATATGTGTGGACTTATCGTCTATTTCCAGTATGAGTGGGAGCATCATCTGAAAACTTATATTTTAGTTCAGCGTAAATTATAATCAAGAATGCAAGTGACATTGCATTCAATACTATTAGAAGTTCATCGCTCATTAATCGTATTTTATAATGTCCTTGAGGAATTGATTGATGCAATTGTTGCCTAAAAAAATCATACTCCAGAAAGTCACAGAACTGTGAAATCACTTAGGGCGAAATTTCGTTTCGACGAAAACTTTTAATTCAAGTTACAGTAGGCGTTCATATTTTTCTTCATTTTCCGCTCTTTTATCATCTTTTCTTAATTTTTGAAATCAACGCCTATTGTACCTTGGGGGAGGGTCTTGATAATCGCCTCTTTGACTTTACAATTCAGATGGAATTTGGGCGAAAACGTGGTTCGTAATTGCCTCTTTTTAATATCGTGACTTCTGCAAGTAATAGTAAAAGAGAAATCAAACTAAACCTAACTCTCTGAACTGAACACATTATGTGTTCGAATATAAGCGTGACTTTTTCTTCACTACAAAGCATTAACGCTCTTATTGTCATCTATAAAATATAAAATTTGAGGTAATTTTAAGCCCAAGTAAGTTGTTGATTGGTCGCTTGGACATCAACAAGTGAATGATGGTCACACAGTAAGCAAAGTTGTTAAATTTTCAATACTAACCTGCGTGCAAAAGCTTCCAATCCTTCTACCTCACTTTTGAGACTGAGAGTGTGCCAACAACAAATACAACGCTGATACAAAGACGGACAGACATGGCTAAATCCACTCATAATTTCACGCTGATCACGAACATATATATAGAGTCTTCCTTTTAGATGTTACACACATTATGAGAAAAACCGAAATGGGTATACCCTTACCTTACAGTGGCGGGTGCAACAATTTTAGTAAAATTTATCATCAATTTATTGAAAATTTGGTACCTAAAGAATGTAAAAAAGGAAAAAACACTGTTGAGCACCTTTGGTTAATCTTATCGAGGCAAGACATGAATAATTTACAGGAAAGTTACTTGGTGGGAATGGAAAAACGACGTAACAGATGATAATATCTTCAGACCTCTTTTTGTTTGTACCAGAAGCTCCACTCGACCGTTGCATAGCGGATAACGAGTAGATGCGCAACGTACTTGGCAAAAAAAATTGTTGCTTAAAAATGTTGTAAATGTTTGCGACGTAAACGCTGTTCCATTATCGGAAATGATAAGAATCTGGCAATTCTTCGCACACGACTGATAACGCAATTTCAAGACTTTACGTTTACGACACGATTAAGGATTATTCCGAATTGCTTTCTTTTTCGACTTTTGGAGTTAATTTCTTTAGGTTTAATACGTTACGTTTCATTTCATGTTTCATTCCGCCCGTTTCGTGTTCACAGTGACAATAATAGCGGTAAATTTATTTAATTGGTTCGCGACGCTTAAAGTGTAGTGAATTGTACCTTAATTACCTTATTTTATTCCCTCTACGGGGGAAGCATCGTTCATCTGAGCAAACTTTGTCATACGAAGAGCAATTTCGAAGTGAAAAGCAAAAAACGTTCTAACTAATTGAAAAACATTGAAAACCAAGAAATTGCGACCAGTATTGAATGACGAGCCATGTCGAACTATAAAACGTTGACGAGCGAGCACGTTTTACGTGTTGAAACAATTCAAGAGCAGATACAATACGAACCAAAGCGTAATCAAGGAAAAGTTATACTCCATGACCTTATAGGTTAATTCCATGACCTTGCACTGACAACAGTTATAAAAAAAAGAAGAGAATTGTAAAACAAAAAAAAAGGAGAGAATAAGTAAAATAGAAAGAAAAAAGTAAAACTTATAAACGGTTTCAGACGAATCTCCACAACCCATCATAAAAATAATGCCTTTTCAAGAATTGAACAACGAGGTCTGTAAAAATAGGTTTAGAACAATACATCAATCACTGATATAAATTACAAAGTCAGGGTTTTGTAAAGCAATCATAGTACCATGGCTTTTTCACTTAAATTTGAAGAGATGCAAGCAGATGGATAAATAGGCAAAGCTAACTCAACTTAAGTATGGCATGGCATGGGAGTAGAAATTGAATGTATTTTCCAGAAAACTATTATCAATTGATTACTTGCGACAGCTTACCCGTTTGCTCGCTAATGCTGCAATTCTACGCCACCGGTGGCCCTGTCTAGCATGAAAGGCAAATTGAAAATAATTTCACTCCTCTGATCAAACCAAAGAATTGGAACTAGGATTCGCTTTGTTTTTTCGAAATTTTTACTGCAGTTTTTTTTGCATTTTTGTAAGAGATCAACTTTAGTCCCAAAGTCAAAGTCTCATATGAAGCAAAGATGGCAGTTTATGATCTTAGTAAAAATACTGAATTGCTGAAATAAATGTCTATATATAATTATATATACGTATATAGGGCTGCTAATATGTTTACTTAAGCAACAAATAATTGCAATTAACTCATTGTCCTTCTCTTGAAAGTAGAAACTACCGCAATAGTAGAAAATGTGTGTATGCGCAACAAGAAAGCAAACCATGTGCTCCAAAACAAACTGTTGCTTTTGCTGTTAACTATCATATCATCGAAAAGTAAATATATACATATATATATATATATATACACAGGTATGTATATATAAATGTGCGTGAATGTGTGCTAAGCTACGCATACTTCTGTACATAGCTATTGTAGATAATGTTATTACTACCCTTGCTTTATATGAAACAGTGCATAAGGTCGTTTATTGCATAATATGAACACAGACAAATTAACATAGATTTCTCTCTGTCTTTCTCTTTCTCTTTCTCTCTCTCTTTATCTTCTCTTTGACTGTTCTTTTTCGTTTTGATATTTTTTTTTTTTTTATATATTACAGGTCCTAGTAACATTTGAAGCTAAATATATATCTCCGGATGATGGTGCTGGTAATTTTGAGCCAACACAATTGGTACGTTCTATACAACAGCAGAGCATAAGCTATAGCAGTCAAAGTTTAGACGATGATCAACAGATGCTACTTGACATCGAACAGAACATAGCCAATTTGGAGCGCACTCTAAATAAAGGTGAAATTTTTGTGAAAAGAAAATAATTAATTATTTAAATGTTGGACAAAAAAAAAAAAAAATCATAATAAAAATGTAACATAAAACCACATAAAATTGGCTTAACAAAAATAACAGAATAGTTTCAATTATCGGGAACAATTAAAACAAAATCAACGATGCGTAATTTTATCAAATTACACGCAATAATCGTAAAGGTATCTCCGAAAGCATACTTATAATTATTTAAAATAAAAATTAAAATAAAAATAAAGATAAAATTAATGTGAAAAACTGTGTGTATAAAATCAAAAAAAAAAAAAACAAAAAAAATAAGTAAAAAATAAACATAAATAATAAATGAATGCCTCAACGTTTTACGCCATTAAGAAGGAAACTCTGGATGTAATGTAAAGAGAATTACATTTCAGTAAACCCTTGATATTAAGTAACAAATGTAATATCTTTTTAAGACATCCAAACAAACGTACTAAGTAAGCAAAGCAAAAATTTTATCCTTTTTTTTTACTTGTACAAGTCAAAAAAAAGGGCATTTTTCACTTATATACGTTTGCTGCAAGCAATTAATATTTGATGTTGAGATTTTCTAATATAATACATTTATCTACGAATACGTTTGTATGTACTTCCGTTTCGAGTTTTGACTTTCAACTAATTAATGTTTTTAGCAAATTGTTTAAAGTAAAATTTAAAAAAAAAAAAAAAAAAAAATTATAAATAAGCATAAGAACCTTGATAAATATTTGAGTACAAAGCAAAATATTTCCTAACAAAGCTCAATATCAATCTAAATCTCTCTTGCTCTACTCCTTAACTAATTATTAACAACAATTAGAAATTTGTTGGGTAAAAGTGCGGGAAAGTTCGATTCATTCAATCGTTGAAATATCCATTTATGGTGAATTGGTCTTCTTCTTTTTAAACTTTAGACCTTGGTACTATTCTAAATTGATTGGTCTTGTACGTAAAGGGTCGAATTGTATTTCAACTTTTAACAAGGGCAAGACCGCCCATTAGATTAGATACTCTACACCACTTTGCCTAGTGCAGTTATTCAATCGTTGTGGTAATAAAACACCAAAAATTATTTTTATACAGGCATTGCAGGGTTCCCAAAACATCGTATGACATGATCCAACTTAATTCATTTCCGATAAATTTTATTATTTTTCAGTTGCTGCCATAAAGAACTAGAAATTAGATTTTCTCTCCATACAAAGGATTGCTTTCCATGATAACCCTTATTAATGCTAGGGTCTAAGAAATCGGCCCGTAATGGACCAATTTTCATCATAAAATGTTAAAAATTAAACCTTTTTCTGTAAGGCTTAGTATTTATTATGAGAAAGAGAAATCTTATACGGAGTGGAAAATATATCCATGTGGTTCAAATTTGGTCCACCTAATCTTAATGTGAAATTATTATTACAAGAAACTTGTTATCGTAAAACATTAGCAATTATGCCTTGCGTGGTCCAAATTCGATTACGTTGAGTACTGTTACGAACCAATTTTCATCATGAAATATTGAAACTTAGACCTTTTTACCATATAAGTATTAAGTATTGGAAAGAACGATTACATGCAAAGGGATTCAAAAAGCGACCCCAGCCTAACCAAATTTTTCATACCAATTTACTAAGTGAGTTTTGTTGATTCCATATGACGACTTCACAAAATTATGCGTTATAGGAGGAGGTGTGGTCGGAAAGTTTTTCTTGTCCAAGGCATTTTCAACAGCGTTCGTCCTTGGGTCAAAACACGTCAGTATGCCAAATTTTATTAAAATAATTGCGACCTTCAGGTTGGATGGACAGCCAGACAGACAAGCTTAAATTACTTTCGGAAACGATTGGTACAGTAAAAAAAGATCAACATACATCCAATCCTTCTGGATGTGCGGATGTATACAAAAGTGGTGTAGGATATAAAAATTCGTGACAAAAATGTCTCTTAAGTAGATTACTTTCCTACAACTGCCTTTACTGAAAATGCATATCTTGGAGGTGAGTTGAAAATTTTGCTCAATTCTATCAAATCAAAGCAATTTGTGTACAAACGAACCGACCATTAAATACCCTAAACTAATACTAAGCTAATTCAATTTTTCACATATTTTCGTCATAAAACACCGAACATTTTTATTCCCATCTAAATGCCTAGTTTTCATGAGGACCTTTATGGAATATATGGTTTAAAACATATACCGATGTAGTTCGAGTTTAGTAAAATTAACATTTTCCTACCTATTTCCAAGCTAACGTATCAAAAACGAATCCTTATTGCGAAAGAACGGCAAGCAAACCTTCCATGCAGATCCTGATATGTGGAATGCTTCGAAAAATAGATCTAAATAGTCAACTTTATATGTCACGTCACAAAAGATAAAAACAGCGTTTATTCGATTTAATCCGATTCAAATATTTCAGTTTTATTTACTAAGCCAAGATATTAAAGACATTAAAGAAAGCTTTAAAATTCTTTTCATATAACGACTACTTGGATATAAATCGTTGTTGTTGTAAAAATGGTAACGCCATTCCATCATTTCTCAAGAACGTTCATCTTTCTTATTAAAATATCGAAAAAATTTCATGATGTGGTAAACAGGCGGATGGACAAATTTAAATCGCTTGGCATAGTAAAAAAGGTGAAGCTATATTAAGTTCCTATGAGTGAGTGTTGCACACATATCCTCAAGCATTTAATGTACCGTTAACGCAAATGATGTATGGTATAAAAAATAAAGTAATTTCAAGCGTTAATGTGCTTGTAAGCAACTCACGGCCATTTTCACAATAACAAAATCGTAATGTAAATAACATGTCGGCATAGTTCTATTTCTGTCTTAAAATTATGGTTTACTATGAAAACATTTTCTGACCTAACGACATTTCCATATATTATGGCAAAAATTTTTCGTATTTATTCGAGAGTCGAATAAGAAACTAAACAACAGTCACAAATACACACACAAATATGTTTTAATAACATATTCAAAGCTATCTTAGCTTCTCGATAGACTCCTGTAAAAGTGAAGGTTGTATTATTAAGATTTCCATTTAATTAACGATATAATGCATAGGGCAATAAAGCGATGTAAGAATAGCGATCAAATCGATATTTTTTTTGGACAGTTTTCAAAATATTGATCTCCATACGTTAATCGTTTTCATATTCGGCTTAGTCATATCAAACGGAATCGTGCAATGAACAATAGATTGTCATGAGCTTATTGTGAATATTTATTTGCCTGAAAGATAACAAGAAATGCTTTTATTTATTTGTAGTAATTATTCTTTTCCTTTTAATTTCCATTTCCATTATCTTATTAATAATAGAATCAAGTGGTAATTTAGCCTCTGGCAGTGGTGCCGCATCCAGTGGTAGCGAATCTTACGTTTCGCAAAAGAAACGTCATCTAATGAGACGCGTGATGTCGGCAACAAACGCAACTACTGGCGGTAGTTGTCAGCGAGACGATTTAAAATTTGATAAATATGGTAAATCACCGACGGCAATGGGCGGTGAAGGTGGCGACGGTGGTACAACAAGTGAAACAATCGTTGTCTCATCTAGTGGCAGTCAACAAGCAGCCGCCACCACAACAAAAGAGAAACGCTTAACCATGCGAACAGTACGTAATATAATGCGTTTAGGTCGTAGCCGTCAAAGTTCGCAGACACGCGATAGTAGTACAGAGGATGAAGGCAGGTAATTCATATTTATATTGTCTTACCGTTTGGATATATATATATATATATATATATATGTGTATATATTACACACCTCTATATTATATATACAATATGCATATATATTGTAGCACAATTTATATATAAATTGTATTAAACTTCTGTAAATGAATTAAATTTAATTTCATCATGGAAGCGCGGGGGGGGAGGGGGTTCTATTAGTATTTTTATTCGCTTTATAATTTTGAAAAATCTTTATCGAATATGTATTTAGCATATGAAGTGTGCATATGTTGATGGTTGTTGTGCCCGATGGCACTGATACTCTGCACTTAAGTGCAAATATCTCAAAAGAAAATTGAAAATTGTTTCATTTATCTTTGATCGATATCGACGAATCAAGTTTGTAAATGAGAGTGAACTCGAATTCAATGCGATCTTTAAACATTTTAAGTGAATAAAGTATTAGATTTAGTCTAATATTAAATGCCATAGGAATGTGATTCATTTGTTGCGTTCAGTTATTGCACATATTCATGGACAGACATCAGACGGACAGGCAAACTTGAATTGATTTAGAAAATGATTATTAATCGATAGATATAATAAAGGATGCGTCTATCTTAACCCTTTCTGGACGTTACATACATCCGCCCAAACTTAATATACCCTGTACCAGAAGTGGTCTAGGCCACAACAGAGATGTGGCTCACTATGCTGCGTAGAAAGCAACGTTTCGAAGAAAACTTTCAATTTAAAAGTGAATTTAAAATCAACTCATTTTTCTCAGCATTATATTTACATTCATAGCTATGTTTACTTTTCATCGTCTTTTTTTCGTCCTCATTTTTCGATTCAATTAATTTTTTAGCAATAAATGTTTTATATAATTTTCTATTTGTTATTATCAATTCGTTAATTCTTTAATAAAAACTTTTAAGGAAAATCTTTTATCTAACATATTAGCTCCTTATCGGAGCAGAATAAAGATTTTCACATTTTAATAACTTAAGCAGAATGTTTCGGTATTGTTTCCTATCCATTCATTATTTATGATCCGTTTACGTTGTAAAATTAATTTAACAATACTTTAAGCGAAATTGTTAAGCTAAGTGATTACTTACTTCATACACAGGCGTTTTTAAGCGTTTACAGAATGAGGTGTTGAAGCGTTTCATTGCCCCCTTTGGGTCATGAACTTTTAGTTTTATTTACTCTATCTATCAATACTGTTTATTGTTAATCCGTTATCCCTAAGATATTTGTAGATATTTACATAATTCATTTCTGTTACTCAAGTGTTATATTTAACCCTTTAATGTGCTGTTAAGTAGAGTTAATAGATAGTTTGCTATTAGCTATTAGTACCGCGCTTATAGTTATTTACATTTCATTGTTATGGAAATTTCAGTATAACAATGCGTTTTTTTACAAATTCAAATTAAACTACTATGGCAAGACTGGCCTTTAAATACTCTACATCAATACTAAGTTCATCGTAAGATGCAAAAAAATTTAAATCTCATTGTCATATAAAGGATTAAAGTACATGAGAACCTTTATATGGAGGAGGACCCGAGAGTGGTCCAAATTTTACCAGAGTACAACTGTTTATCAAATCACTATTTTGTGTGGACCTGTGTGTATATGGATCAATTTTCATCATCGAACACTTGAAATTCGAATTTATTACTATTTAACGTCTATTATACTCAACGCCACTTGCGGCACCAGGGTGGATTAAGGTTGTACGGTTGTATGGAACATGCAGAAGAGCTTGCAATAACCCAACCTTTTATTGTTTCCACCAATTCAGTATGACTTTCTGAATCGGTCTAGGCTGGTCTCGCCATCTGACTGCCTGTCTGTCTTGTTCTCCTGTGCTCGACCCATAGGTCGCAGTTTTTGACATATTCTGATAACATTTGGTACACTGACATACTGACTGACTAACGACGAACGCTATTGAAAATAGTTCGCATTCGACTACTTTTGCGACCACTTACCAAAAAATGTATTATTTTGAAACATCATTATATGAATAACTAGGTGATTAGGCAAAGTGGGGTATGGTATTTATTGGTGGGCCATGTCCCGTCACTTGTTGTCTTCGACTTTATATGAGGAAGTTTCATAACAATGGTCCAGCGGCATGATCCGTTTTCAACAGGAGTCGGCCTTGGATCAAATCGCGCCAACGTTTCAAACATTTTGACCTGAAGACTAAACGAGCAGTACATGGACATACGTTAGACAAGAACAGACAGGATTAACTAGTTTTCGAAAACTATTATGAATCAATTGGCATGAGACAAGTTCAATCTAACTGCTTAAGTAATTTAGACTTTTACACATATCCGCACTCACATAATGTCCCCATGCACTACAAGTGCGAAGAATCTATCTATCCATAAAAGAGATGGCGCCCAAAGCAGTGCATCCTTTAATGCACTTAAGCTTTCAATGTAATATGCTATTGATTTATGCTTGTATGGATGCTTGAAACTATTCATAGACATTCATTTTCGTTCCTTCACATTGCTAAATAAATTCAGAAAAATGAAAATAATATTTTATGTACGTATTAATAGCAGAGTTTCTACACTAGATCCATAAAATATATAAAAAAAAAATTTTACATTATTTTATGCCGTTGGACGCCTTGAGGTATTTGCATTTAGCAAATTTAATGTATGCTAGAGTTTTTTTTCCTTTATGTGTCTCTTTACGACATAATCAAATTTGATTTTTTGTCCCTACACACACAACCTTTTATGTAGATTTAATACAAAATGAAAATTATTTCAATTATGTTTTAAGTAATTCTTTATCAATCTTCACTAGAAATGTATTGAATTCGAAATGAATAGATAAACAAAGATAAAAAAAAAATTCTTTTCATTCTTTTCTTCATAGAATGTGCTTGAGAATAAAAAAGACATTGATACGTTTGCAATGGAAAAAAAGAAAAAATTCCAAAGAAATTATTTCTTTATTAAACTGTAAAAAGGCCCTTAGATTGGATGAAGCAAAGAAAATAAGTGTAAAGGACTGGTGCGGGAAATTGATATTGAAACGAGAAATATGTCGAGCTTAGTTGGTGTATATATGCTTGCGCTTTTCACGGGCTTAATATTTTCTAGACTTATCACGATATTCAACATGGGGCGAATTTTCTATTTTTTCTTTCCTTTTTTTTGTTCATACCTGCAAGCTTATAAAATATTTGTTATTTAAAAAATCGCACACACATCCCACAAACCGCATTTTATCACATTTATTGCGCATATAATAAACACCTGAAGAAAATGATATAAAAAAGATATTTTTACATAGAGAAACTCCCCATCTTTCTCTCTCTCTCTCTCACGCACACTCTCTCTGTTAGAATAAAAATCTGCTTTATATTCATCACCGTGAATACAAATGGCATAACTGATTAATTAATTCTCTAAAAGTTTCACTTAAATCCCAGATGTTTTACATACGCTATTGTTTGTGGCTTTTCAATAACATTCAACATTTCATGCTTCATTACGACGAACACTGTTTGGTGTTTTTTTTTCTCTTTCTCAGTGGCTCATTCAATTAACATCATGCTATCTCTATAGGCAAAGTTTTATGGGGTTGTGTCGAAACGCTTTTTCACGAATATAAGCATCAACAGCAAAGAATCTTATCTCATGGCCGATCAATTGACGGCATAAGAAAGCCTTCCTTAACGTCGTCTACCAGTTTAACCTACTCTGCGTAACAAATAATCAGACAACTTTGAATCGATGTGCAGTGCGAAGCTATCTGCATATCTCTATAAATATCAATTTCAAAGATCTTCCTTTATCCACTTACCAAGTGGTTATCTTATGTGGTCTTGGCCCACGTGTACGTCCATTTGTCCAATCTTCAACTTGGCATTTTAGATCATTTACTTGTTATTGAAAAAAGTTTAGATGAAGAGTAAAATTGTGACTCATACATTTCTAAATTAACTTTTTTATAGTTTGGTTTTTAACTAGAATCTGTCTTATGCATGGAAGCGAATAAAATAACGATATCTGTCCAGTTATACTCTACATAACTTGTGGTAGGGGCATATTAAGTTTATGCGAATGTATGCAACTCTCACAAGGATTTTTGATAGATATTTTATTATAATAAACGATTCAGAATCACCTCCCGAATCAATTTAAGCCTGTCTGTCCACCCGTCCTGTCCACACCACCTCATGTAATTTAGTGTTTGGCAAATTTTGGAGATATTTTGATTAAATTTCGTATGTTCGCATCGTTAAGACCACGAGCTAGCGCTGCTACTGGCAATGAATAGGTTCGGGCCACTTTCTGAGTAAAGTCTTATTTCGAATTATGTCTATTCATCGGATATTTCGTTCCATGTCACGGTTCTCACACAACATAAGTTGTAGTTATAGCAACTTTTTGCTACATTTATATATGCGTATGGAATGGCGAGCATTCAATATTCGTTTCAAACTTAATTCAAATTTTCTACTTATTTTTAATTAAAATAATTGAAAAGAAAATAAATTAAATTAATTTTGTATCATATGTACGTTTATCGTTCGTTAAAAATTGATTTAATCAACATAAACAAGTAAGAAAATTGTAGTCGGGCAAGGCCGACTATTCAATTATTCACTCGAAATTTTACTCGAATACTCGAAATTTTACATGACGCGGTCCAAATTTAATAAACGTAATTTATTTCCAAAAAATTTATTTATTTTTCATTTGCTCTCATAAAAAACTAAAGTGGAGTCCAAGAAGTAGACGCATGTGTTTCAAATTTCGCTAAATTACTTTAATAAACAAATTTTCATCATAAAACATTAACAGTTAGGCCTCTTTGGCGTATGAGAGTTTGCATTTTCTGAGAATCCTTATAGGCGGTGGCATCCAAAAAATGTGGTCCAAATTCAGTAAGATCGATTTCTTTTTTTGCACTGTGAAATATTGAAAATTAGATCTTTTTACCATATAAAGATTCAGTTTTCGTAGGAATGGTTATGTGAGAGGTATCTCGAAGGGTTCAAAAAATTACATGCTAAAGCCCACAAATTTTTTTTAAGAAAAACGAAGTCGCCTCTGTGTGCTTCTGCTCTGACCAATTCGGCCCATTTTCAATACCAACCTGCGTGAAGAAGTTTCCTATTTTTCTATCAAATTTTAAGGCGATATCTTCATTTTTGCGACTGGGAGAGTGCCAACAACAAACACCACACTGACACACCGACGGACAGACATGGCTAAATCAACTCAGAATTACACATTGATCGATCAAGAATATATATATATATATATATATATATATATATATACTTTATAGGGTCTCTGAAGCTTGCTTTGGTTGGGGTACACACAGTGTGATGAAAAACAAAATGGATATACCCCCATCTTACAGTGGCGGGTACTGAACGAAAGAATTTATAATTAATCAAAAGGTTCAATCAATAGTTCAATGAAAGTTACTATGCGTTGCAGACACATTATATAAATTTAATACTCCCCCTCCCACGTCCGTCACCTGGCGTTGTGTATAATAGAGAAACAAGAATCCGTAGGGACATATTCACTCAAAGCAATAACATTCACTTGCACATATAAATCTCATTACATTATCTAAATCCATTAATTGCTATTATTATTGTTTGAAAAGAAAAAATAAAAATAAACTTGAAGAACAACAAATTCATTAAAGTAATTATGTGCTTAGTTCTCCTTTAATCCATGAAAATGAAGCGGCAATAAATTTATCAAGCACTGCAGCCATTACTGATGCCACGCAAATTACGCATTTATCAAATAGCGTTAGCGGTGCGGGGGAACGAGTTGATGCAACGCCTGGTGCTGAGAGTTGTTTCTCACACTCGAATCAATCCAGCGATATGGAGGATATAAATCATATTGATAAGGGGAAAATGTAATTAACACATAACGCTAACACTGTCAGTAATTCATTTAATTATGATTGCGTTTTATTTCGATAATAGGATTAAACAGATTACTCGTACGGCTGATCATTTAAAGTCACAAGATTTTCAAGTTTGTATAACTATTATAGAGGCAAGACAATTGCCCGGCCTTAATATGGATCCGGTAGTGTGCATACAAGTTGGCGATCAAAAAAAATATACCAGTGTTAAGGAGAGCACCAACTGTCCCTATTACAATGAGGTTTGAATAAATTTTTGTTTTCTCCCTCGTATTTCAAATAAGAAAATAATATTTTATTTTTACTTTTCTCTAATACATAACTTTATAGTATTTTGTTTTTGATTTTCATATGCCGCCAGTGATGCTTTTCGATAAAATCATAACTTTATCGGTAAGTTACACCTATTAAATTAACATAATTCGAATGAATTCGACATCGCATGTTTGCGGACAAGGAAGTGATTATTTTAAGTAAGCTTAGGCCAAATGAATGCATGGCTAAGTACAGGCTAAATGCATTACTATATTGTCATAGATATATTTTCCCAGAAATATAAATCAATAGATTTTTGCGTACAATTGGAAAAATGATGCATGTGTTTGTTAGCAAACAGCTTTTCAAACCCTTAGGCCTAATAAATATATTGTTGGTTTAAAGTCTCTATTGCGAAAGAGAAATGGTAGCTACGTAGAAATATATATGTATGGTGTCCCGATGACACTTTACGCAAGATTTAAATTTGCCGCCATAAACATACACAGAAAGTAAAAGGTGCATAAGTGAAGTTAATAACATAATATTATGAAACATTTCGAAAAAAAAAAACTATTAATGCACGAAGCTGGATTTCAAACAAACAACATCCTTAACAAGTCGATTTTTACTCATTCTTCTTAATTAACAACTACTACCTATCAAGTTGCTCTTAACAACAGTATCTCGAGATATTTCTTCATAATACACAGCTTTATGCTATTTATATATGATTTTTTCCTTCAACAGACTCGTCTAACTGCCTAAGAAGTGCATCGATAATATTTCATTTTTGCATTTCGAAGATACGCGTTAGATATCCCATTGGTCGACGCAGGATTTTCGCTTGATTTCTTTTATCCGTCCGTCAGTCCTTTCGGCTATCTATTTTATCATTGCGAAAATTTCGCTAATGCGTAGTAGCGCAAGTAGGAGAATTATGTTCGTTCGTGACCGAGTCTTTTATATGCATTACTGTTATCCTAAAAGCGATTAAAAAAATGCAAAAGAAACTAAATTTTCACAATCTGTAGTATTGGCTGGGCGCGGTTGATTTTATCTATTTTCGGAATAACAGTAGAAATTTATATGGTGCATGTGTTGTGCTTTATGAGTAAGAAAAAGCAAAAAGCACGAAAAGCGAAGGTGCCCACCGTTTTTATTTTTCATAGGCGTGTTGACATTGTAGGCGTCCCAGTTGATCGGTTGGGGTCATTTTCAAATTCTTTTGCAAATTTTTACGCGATACCATCGTTCTTTGCGTATGGGAGAACGTTCATCACATCTACTACACAGTTGGGTGAACGTGCAGATGGACGGACGAATAAATGGACATGTTTAGGTGTATTCCGCATTCGAAACTGGCGAAAATTTATATACTTTGCTTCTGCACGTTACAAAGCTATTGAAAAGAAATTAAGCTTTGATATACTATAGTATTGGGTAGGCGTGGTCAATTTTTACTGTTTTGTACAGGTGCTACGGCATTGCTAGTAGAATACACGTTCCAATTTTTGTGCATTACTCTGCTGTAGTTTACAAGTAATGAGTAAAAAAATCCATTTTTTACTTCTTTTGAAAAAGAGAAATGTTCTCAGTTTCCGTGGTACTGTAGACGTATCTTTCGTCCGATTTGGCCCATTTTCAATACCAACCTGCGTGCAAGAAATTTCAGTATCTCTGCTAAATTTGAAGTCGAGACTTCATTTTTGCAGCCAGGAGATTGTTTGAAACAGATATTACACAGATGGACAGACGGGCACTTACTTAAATTCAAAATTTGCTGCTGATGTACTGTGTGGAGTCTCTGAACCGTTCTTCTGGGCGTTGCAAACAGACGTTTTGGCAAAATGAATATATGCTCCATCGTTCGATGGTGGATATAAAAAACCTTTAAGCGAGAACTAAATCTAATGAAAGATCAACAATGAGAAGTCAGAACTCCTACAGTAACGAGACGTTAATTCGATTGTTGTGATGGGCCTAAAAAAACATATCGACCACTTGTTGAACTAATTCTCCAAGACTGAGTGTACTATTCTTGAGCTCCAATTACTTTTGTCTTTTTTCTTCTTTTGTTTTTACGATTTTTACGAACATCATTAAACTTCGGCTAGAACGAAAAACATTAACTGTCACCTTCCAAGTATCATTAAATGTTTTATATCATTACTACAATAATATCAGTGATTCAACGCGCGAGATTTTACTTGAAATACAAAATCCGAGGCAAATCCTTTTTAGCAACGTATTTGACTCTTGCAAGAATTGCAAAGCAGTCAAGAACGTGATTAACAAACAACACAGCAAACTGAAATGTATTAAGTAAAAACTCAAAAGGATTGCACCATCAGGTCCATCATAATTTCAATTCTTAAGCAATTGTTGCTTCTGATAAAATACATTTCCATTTAAATCGATGCCTTAACGAACATAATCATCAATTATGGACAATGCAAAAATGCTCAAAATCGTTCATGAGAAATTTTCGCATTTCTTTTTGCATTCGAAGCGATTAATGCCTTACTAGAGAAAATATTTGCATTGAGATTATTGATAAACAAGTCGAAATGGTATAGTGGTGCACGAAGCCGACTATTAAATACTCTACGCTATTATTTTTGTTATAAAGTACAGGAAATTTATTCAGGCCTTTATATGGAAAGCGTTCCGAAAAATTTGGTCGGACGTGATTCGGATATTTCTGTACTGTACTTTTGTGCTATACTTTTGTACTATAGTACAAAAAAATTATTATGTCAAATCACTACTCTGGGCCTGTCTTTATCATAACGTATTAAAATATAAACGTTATACATACTTTGTGCACGGCCTTACTTGCCATGAGATAACTTTTCATGATTCAAATTTTTAAGTGAAACCGCTATCGTGGATCAGTTTTCACAAATACGTGCTATGAGTTAGATATTGTTACCATTTCTTCTAAAAACGATTACTTCTTGAAGGGAGTTTAATAAATGATGACATCTCCCTTAAATTATTCTCATGCTTTTAGGTTTGACAAAGTGCCATGCATCAATGGTGGAAGTTTTTCCATATAGGCCGTAACAAAAAAGGAAGCGTTACTAAAATAATCCTGTTCAATCCATTTCTGTCACGGTTCATCTCAAAAATTACTACGGACGGACGGACATACATCTATTTAAAATGTGTGTGGATCGATTCGATTGCAATGCTTTCCCCATGAGCTTAACATATCCGCGCACGAAGAATGCTGGTGTAAAGTATAACAATCGAAATGTATGAAAGTAACATTTAATAGGAAATATTATGCGAGCATTTATGAGAGTTTTTACTGACATCGCAATCCGTGCATAAATCCCAGCCTTCAATGAAATGCTCAACAGCATTAAAAGATTGCTGTTGTTTTGCGTAAAGTTATACGAAGATAAAATAATAAATGTTTACGATGAACACCTTCACTATACGACTGTGTGTAAAACTGTCTTACTTATCATAAATATTTGCTTTAAATATTGAATTAATGTCTAATGTATATTGCAAGTTATTGACAACACATTACTTAAAAGGTTTCGTTATGCATTACCATGGTTTTAGGAACATCTGGACACGTATTAGCTTCATTTTCAAAATATCTGTGAATATGAAAAAAGGCTCTGTGTTTTTATACCCATCATCGAAACGTGAGTCCATCTGTGTAGTATCTGTTTTAAACATTCTCCTGCATGCAAAAGTGAAGTCTCGACTTCAAATTTAGCAGAGATACTGGAACTTCTTGCACGTAGGTTGGTATCGAAAATGGGCCAAATCGGACGAAAGATACGACTACAGTATCACGGAAACTGAGAACACTTCTCTTTTTCAAACGAAGTAAAAAATGGATTTTTTTACTCATTACTTGTAAACTACAGCAGAGTAATGCACAAAAATTGGAACGTGTATTCTACTAGCAATGCCGTAGCAGCTGTACAAAACAGTAAAAATTGACCACGCCTACCCAATACTATAGTATATCAAAGCTTAATTTCTTTTCAATAGCTTTGTAACGTGCAGAAGCAAAGTATATAAATTTTCGCCAGTTTCGAATTCGGAATACACCTAAGCATGTCCATGTACTCGTCCGTCCATCTGCGCGTCTAGCCAGCTGCGTAGTACATGTGATGAACGTTCTCCCATACGCAAGAACGATGATATCGCTTACAAATTTGCAGACGCTCGTTGCTCATAAGCTATAAAGGGTACACGATATAAATTTCCATGAAACGCCCATCCAATATTATGGTATATGCAGACTTATATATTTCATTTGTTTCAATCCTTTTCGAATATGATTTTCTTAGTTGTTTTGTTTCTTCTTTTGTTTCACGAACCGATACCCAAGGGGATGCGATGACATTTCGTATCTAGCTACAAGTTCACATCACTTGTCAATAGTCTCGCAGTAATAAGCTTCGCGTGAGCATCTTGAGTTCGCTCAGTTTCCACGTTTACTTTTAAAATGATTATAATTTTCTTATTTATTATCCATAACGCATTTCTGGTCATTTCATATTGGAACAACTGAAGAATAACTGCTGCTCCCTCTAACGTATTAATTAAATTATTTGAGTTTAAAAATTTTACAAAATTTTAAATTTAATTTATTTATTATTATTTAAATTACTTTCATATGTTTGGTTTATTATTCGACTAATTGAGAATGAAACTAAAAATGTTTTCATGCATTTAAGAGTTAATTTAATACTCAGTTAATACAGATTTCCTAAGCTTAAGCTTATTTAATTAGTTTGTGGAAATTCTTGCATTACACTTTTCCGCTTTCTGCGCTAAATGAGAAAGTGCAGTTTGCAGTGCAGCGTATGTTTTCGAAATGTACAATATATATATATATATATATATATGTATATTTATATACATTATTAAGGATCCTTGAAAATTGAAAATAATTGTTGCTTCATGATGGAACTAAACAGCAGGCAAAAACAAATAAAAAAAAATCACAAACATGCGAAAAAAAAATCAACTACCATTAGATACTCTACGCCACCTTGGCTAGTACAGTTATTCACTTATTTTGATTGATTTCTTTGTCAATTTACTATCACGAATCAATTTTCATCGTGAAGTATTGAAAATTAAACCCTTTCTCCAATATAGTGCGCAATGATTATATAAGGGGGATTGGAAAAATTACCCCAGCCTAGCCGAATTTTTTGTACCTATTTAGAATAACGAAGTATTACTCCGTGACTTTTGTGGAAGAATTTCAAAAATTTTCAAATGTTTTGCGGAAGATGACTTTTCAAAATTAAGCTTTATATGTGGAGTGGTCGAAAAAGTGAATCGGTCCGAAAAATTTTCAGTGGCGTTCGCCCTTGGAACCAAGCACGCCGGGTTACCAAACCCAGACGAGTTTACAAGCTTAGATTGACTCAGGAAATGAGTGTGAACCAATCGGTATAACAAAAGCTTGGTCTATCTTCAACCCTTGTGAGTGTTACATTCGTCCGCAAAAACTTAATATATCCTGTACCACAAGTTGTATAGGGTATACAAATAACAGTGGGCTAGGACCGCGCATTAAATACCGTACACCAACCTACAATTATTCACATAACGAGTTTTCAAAATAAGGCGTTACATTGGGAGTGGCTGAAACAGCAATCCGATCCGAATCATTTTCAATTGCGTTCGTTCTTGTACCAAATTTCAAAAGTTACGGCTTGTATGTTGAACGTAAGTATACAACACGGACAGACGGACAAACAAGCTTCGCCTATATAAACATGGGTCTGTCTTACGTTCTTCTGGGTGTTACATACATTCATATATATTTAATATATCCTTGTACCAGAAGTGATATAGTGTGTAAACAACTACATACTAGTTGAAGGATCAACTAAATATGATTATGTGTTTATTGTACTTTACATCGAAGATAAATATTTAATACGAATAAATAAAATATTCGGTAAAGCCGCATAAGTAATGAAACAGAGCTTAAATGAAAATAAGTGAAAATATAAAAAAAAAGCAAAATCCACGATGCAAAGAGCATATACTCATATATCTATGTAGCTAGGTATTATTACAAAGAACATGCGATATTAGAGTACATAAAAAGGTGTATTGTAAGCGTATGCATCCATTATCATAACTGTAGTATAACAAATACGGCAGCATTACTCATCCGCAAGTATATCGCCCTTCATTAGGTACCACTGCAATGAAGGATAGTGATTGCGTATCCTATATATGCAGACTCCGTATAACATATACCAAGCGTATCGTGCTGATGGACATAATAAATTGTTTTAAATACATAGTAATAGTTAAATAGACCGCGTAAGATTCGATCTATGCCGTAAACTTCCCAGCCTTTGCCGAATCGGGAAAAATATATTTGGTTTGGTATTTTTGTGTTGAGAGACGACACCTGCTTATTTTGTCAAATTTGGAATGCTTTACCTCACCTGTCCATTTTTATCGCCTAAATTATTGACGGAAGAGAGCAGAATCAATCGTTTGGCCAGATGGAAGCAGCTCATTATGCATGATTTGCTTCCAATCCAACGTTATGCAGCTTCATTCGTCTTGAACGATGATTATTGTCGTAAATGACTCGATTTTCATCGTCCGTTGGCGATCTCATCAAAAAAGGCTCGACGCTGTTTCGCATCATCATCAATTTGCTGATACAATTACGATCAACGATTATGTTACAAAAATATTAAGCTTCTTCTTGTACACAGGTGCAATGGTGCAAATGGTTGAAAATTGTCTTTTGGTTAGTTTTTAAATTCGGCAACTATTGCAGGCGATGAAATATTCCCGTCTTTCTCAATTTGTTATGGGATTTCGTCGACTTTATTCGAGCCCAGACTCTATATCCAATTAAGAACAAATAAATCAAAAATATTTTCTCTTTCTGTATTTTCTCTACCCCCCTCTCTTTCTCTTAAATGTAGGTTTTGCAATCGAGGAAATTTTTACGTTCCGGTACCTTAGTGGGTTCATTTAAAATTGATTTATCTACTGTTTACGATGCTCCTGGTACATACTTTTGCATACATACATACGTACTATACATTAAGTATATATAAAATGTTACTTCGATGTTCTTGGAAAACATTTGCTAAACATTAACTTCGCCTATCCTTTCCCATCTTTACGATGTGCAGTTACGTTTAAGTGTTTTTGTGTGTACTTTGAGTTTCTAACACGAACGCAATTTAATATCAATGAATGTTTCCTTTGTAATGATATCCTATTATTCTATATTTTTTATATATAATATATATATATATATATAATAATATATATATAATATATATATATTTTATATATATATGTATGGTCTTTGTCCTTCTTTTCTTTTCCGTTTTCTAACTGTTTTTTCTCTTATATTCCTTTTATTGGTTATTTTAAAAAAAAAAAAAAAATTCACTTGATGCTATAAACACACAAAACATAAACTTAATGACTCTGTTGCATGACTCTCTTTAAACTGTGTCATAAAACTGTTATTCAACTCAACTGCATGTTAAAGGTGTTACAAAGTCGTGGTGTGTTAATGCCCAATAAATTGATTGGCTCATTTAAATTGGATGTGGCCACTGCTTGGAGTCAACAAGGTAACACATTATCCGCCACCCCAAAAGAAGCTATTTTCAAATTAATATAAAAAATCAAAAAAAAAAATTATGAACTTTATTTTTCTTCTAAAGTAAAAAACTTTATTAAGCATGTGTCGGCCGTTTTGCTTTCATATTTTTT
This sequence comes from Glossina pallidipes, assembly GCA_000688715.1. Lineage (NCBI taxonomy): Eukaryota > Metazoa > Arthropoda > Insecta > Diptera > Glossinidae > Glossina > Glossina pallidipes. The sequence goes on along the minus strand of KK499817.1, from coordinate 1,310,474 downwards.
GTTTCAAGAACCTTTTAAAATTACAAACGTACTTTTTATGTTATCTGAAAACAGATCATCAATTTTATCATAAATGGGCGCTACTTACCGATCCAGAAGATTTCTATAGCGGTCCTAAAGGCTATCTTAAATGCGATATTGGCATTATTGGGAAAGGCGATACTGTAAAAGTGCCACAGAAATCTGAAAAGGATCCGGATGATATTGAGGCGTAAGTGTGTTAAGCAAGTTTACGTCGTACACTAAATGCCAAAATAACCCGATAGAAATCTTCTTCTGCCTGTTGGTGTACCTATTGAACGGCAACGAGCTAAATTTATAGTGAAAATTTATCGAGCTGACGGTTTGCCGCGCATGAATTCTTCAATAATGGCGAATGTGAAGAAAGCTTTGACTGGAGAAGCTAAAGATTTAGTTAGTCCATATGTGCAGGTATCATTCGCGGGTCTGCTGGGTAAAACCACAATCAAAAGAAACGCATACGCCCCTATTTGGAATCAACAATTGGTATTTACTGAAATGTTTCCACCGCTTTGCCAAAGGATTAAAGTAATTCATCTTTCTTCTTATAATGCAACAATTTACAGAAAAAAAGTTTTTTCTCTCTCTCTCCTTTAAGATTCAACTCAGAGATGCGGATCCTATGAAACCATCCATTATTGGCACTCATTATATCGATTTGAAACAGATATCGAATGACGGTGAAAAAGGTTTTCTGCCCACTTTTGGTCCTTCGTTTGTTCATCTTTATGGATCAATACGTGACTACTCTTTACTGGATCAACATTCCACTTTAAATACCGGTCTGGGAGAAGGAGTTAGTTATCGCGCGCGATTATTGGTGGCTATACGAACTGAAATTACCGATAACATCGAAACAACCACTGAAAAGAATGTCGAACTTGAACAAACGCAGCCCATTAGCGAATCGTCCTATTCGCGAAACGAGGAATTCTTCTTGTTTGGTTCCATTGTAGAGGCTTCAATGATTGATAGGAAAATTTGTGATAAAACTATTTTCTTCGAGTTAAGCATGGGTAACGCTGGAAATTCTATTGATGGTCACAATGAAAGTTTCTCCACCGCTCTCGAAGACGGTGAGGATGGCTGTTTACTAGAAACTGTTGATACGACTTCATTTAGTAGTACTACAAGTGCTTGCAAGCCCATTACACATGACAAAGCTCACTATTACTTACCTTATTGGGACTATAAACCCTGCATGGATGTACGTTGTACATTGCCAGATCTGCGAAGACGCATGTATAACAGTAATATGTTATCAAAAATAGCAGAAAAATTTGTAACTATATGAAGATAATAAATAGTAAAAATAATTTATGAAAATTTTGCGCAAAATATTCTAGGAAGACGGCTTGGTAGGAACGAAAAAACTAATCGAAGAAGAGGATATAAAAGCTGAAGTACGTTTACGTTCCACTTTAGAAGATTTGGCAGCCGCTTGTCTACGTTATCAGAATATAACAAAAGCTAATTCCTTAGGTGCGGGCAGTGGCAAAACCAAATTAGATAAAGAGCGTCTAAAGTTATGTTTAAGAGAAATCGTAAGCCATCTTGCCAACGAAATTGATTTCAAATTTTACATTTCCTATTTTTCTTGTGCTGATAATGGTTTAGGAAAATCTAGGAAACTTGGCTCGTAACCTAAGAGCATTGGTTACAAGAAGCTCTTTAAAAGAACGCTTCAAGCAAGCTCAGTCTTATATGCAAAAATTAAAATTTTTAATAGATGATGTAAGTTGTTTTCACTCTTCTGCTATCTGCCTCTTATCATTTCGTCTTATTCTTTTTCGTCATCTAGTTCAATCTCCGTTTTTCTCTATTATCTCCCTTCATTCCTGCCTACATTGTTGCTAACTGTTTTTGTATTTTTGTTCTAGTTTTTCTCTCTTGTCTTCAGCTCTCTTCCCTGTGGCCTATTCTCTTTTTCCTACCTAACCTAAACTATTATTCTTCTTATTGTTATCTGTTCGTCTCTGCATATGATAATCCCTTCAACTTTCCTTTTTCTTTTTCCAACTTTCTCTCTCGCTTCGCATTGAAAACTTTTTTCTTTTCTTTACTTTTCTTTTATTTTCATACCCCACTTTCGCTTAGTCCTTTCCCGCATATGCTGTTGATCTTTTTTTTCTAATCTGACTGTCTTGAAATATTTTAGCCTCAACATTCTTTACCTGACGTATTTTTATGGCTGATAGCTAATGGTAAAAGATACGCCTATCATCGCATACTTGCTAGAGATTTAATATACTCCCCTACTGAAGAAGAGTCTGGCGCACATTGTGGTAAAATTCAAGATATATTCTTAAAATTACCAGGGAAGCATTCAACGGGACCAGCCAGTTGGTCTATACAAGCAAAAGCTTCTATATTTTTTTGGATGGGTGTAGTAAATCACAAAGGACACTTCTTCGAAGGCTTACCAATCGGTTACGATCTATCGCATGAACTCCGAAATGCCGAAAGACCCGGAGCCATGGCTCCCAACAACATACACTATCTAGAGAAATCGGTAATAAGGCATACCGATCATTTACTGTTCCTCTTCATAAATTTGTTCTTCTTCTTTTTAGACATTTCAGTTGCGCGCTCATGTCTATCAGGCACGTTCTTTAATAGGATCGGATGCTTCTGGTTTGAGCGATCCATACGCCACCGTTTATATAACTGAATTTGCTAAAACCACTCAAGTTATTGAGGAAACATTGAGTCCCACTTGGGACGAATTATTGGTATTTGATGAAATTTTGGTTTATGGTACCAAGGACGAGATTAAAAAAAATCCACCAACAATTATTATAGAAATATATGATCAGGATAAAGTTGGCAAATCCGAGTTTATAGGACGAGCTATAGCTAAGCCACGCGTTAAACTGAGAGAAAATCCTTACATTACTCCCGCGCTTGAGTGGTTTGACATCGTACGTGGTTCGGAGAATGCTGGGGAGCTTTTAGCTGCATTCGAAATGTTAGAAATTGGTGCAACTGACGTACCCCGTTTAACGGAACCAAAAGACGTAGAAGTCGAATTGAAAAAATTGGTACCTCATGCTCCTGCCCTAAACGTTATATACCCTGTACCTAAAGAAGTACGCCCTCACTTGGCCAAATTTAAATTGGAAGTTTTATTTTGGGGCCTACGAGATTTAAAACGCATACATTTTATGTCAGTTGATAAGCCACGTATAGATGTCGAGTGCTCGGGTAAAATCTTAAGTTCAACGATTATACAAAATGCCAAAAAGAATCCCAATTTTCCGAATATGCTCAAATTCATCGAATTGGAACTACCCGTAGAAGAGACATACGCTCCACCAATTACTATACGCTGCGTTGATTGTAGATCTTTTGGCCGTTACACTTTAGTGGGCACTCATCAAATTTCTTCGATACATCGCTACTTATATAAGCCGCCACCAAAAGACGATATCACCAAATACAAAACTATAGGAGGCCAAATTATACTTTCCAGCCATTTAAACGAAGAGAACTTGAATAATTTAATTGATGGTTACGGCATGCAACCGCTAATGGGGACACAACTGCAACAAGCGCAAATGAAAGATTTCTACGGCAATCGTCGGTCATCGTGCGATCAATTTACTCTTTACGGCGCCGTATGTGTTACGAAAATGTAAATTTTTCAATAAATCAATTTTTGACTTCGAAATTAATTACTTTAATAAATTTAGGGTCAAGAAACAATCCTCTAAAAAAAAATCTTCTTTAAGGGCCCAACACAAGGATGGCATCGCTATACAAGAACACGATTCTGATGACGAATTAAGCCGCGATTGGTGGACTAAATACTTTTGGTCTTATGAACGCTTGATAGACAATACCAAGGCCGAAAAAGCTTTAAGACCCTCCGATAAATTTTTAACCTCACCCTCCCCGATAATTATAAACAATCAAAAATCGGTTAACAAAGGTACAAAATTAATGCAAAAATTAAGTCCCCTAGGGCGCAATAAAACCGAGACTAACTCTTGCCCGAATACACCAAAAAGGCAAATCAAATCTTTTAATAGAAGCACAGCTTTATGTCAGGTATGTTAAAAAACCCGATTCGAATAAATTTGATTGATTTTCAGAAATCGTATTCTCTTTTAAGTAAAGATCTATCCCAGTGAACTTGAAGCCCAGTTAGAGTTTAATTTCTTTCGCGAATGGTTGCATTCTTTTGCGTTATATCGCGGTAAAAAAACCGATGACTCTACTGAAGATGACAATCGTATTGTGGGATTCTTCAAAGGCGCTATTAAAGTCTACCGCTTGCCACCGCCCAAAGGTCAAGAGTATCCTATACCGAATGTCCCGGCCAATGAACCGATACATGTTTTAGTTCGCATTTATATTATTAAGGCCACCGATTTACATCCAATGGATTTGAATGGTAAAGCCGATCCATACGTTGTACTGCATTTAGGTGGTAAACGTATATCGGATAAAGATAATTATGTTAGCAAACAATTAAATCCGGTATTTGGTAAATGTTTTGAGGTTGAAGTTACCTTTCCTCAAGATTCCATGTTAACAGTGCAGATTTACGATTGGGATCTAGTAGGATCGGATGATTTAATAGGCGAGACACGCATCGATTTAGAAAACCGTTTCTACAGCAAACATCGTGCAACTTGCGGTTTATCGCTACGCTATGAAGAGTAAGTGAAGTGAAGTTTTAATAAATGATGAAAGGAAAGAGCGGAAATATATTCCGGGAATATATTCTAGTTGTGGTTACAATCAATGGCGTGATCCCATGAAACCTACACAAATTTTGTCCAAGCTTTGCAAGACCAATAAATTAGATATGCCGCATTATTTTCAAGATCGGGTAGCCATAGGCAAATATTGTTTAACATTTTCGGATGAGGAAGTAATAGCTTGGAACGGTCCTAACACTTGCCGGAATCGTGACGAACATTTGGCTCTAGCGGTTTTGCATAGATGGACTGAAATTCCTAATATCGGTTGCAAGGTGAGTAACAATTCGGTAAAAATTGATATTAGTATAAAAAAAAAAGTTCAATTTGAGTTTAGTTGGTACCGGAACATATAGAGTCTAGGCCACTTTTCAATCCTGATAAGCCTGGAATAGAGCAAGGTAAAATTGAGATGTGGGTAGATATGTTCCCCATGGATATGCCTCCACCCGGACCGCCTGTTGATATCTCACCACGGAAGCCCAAAGCCTACGAGCTGAGAGTCATTATCTGGAATACAGATGATGTGGTACTGGAAGATGATGCTTTCTTTACGGGGGAAAAAATGTCTGATATATACGTGAAAGGGTAAATTTCCGCAATTTCATAAATTATTAAGAGAAAATCTATAAATATTATCTTCACAATTAGATGGTTGAAAGGTCCACAAGATATGCAATCCACCGATATACACTATCGCTCCTTAACGGGTGAGGGAAATTTTAATTGGCGCTTCATTTATCCATTTGAATATTTAGCAGCCGAGGAGCGCATAGTCTTATCAAGGAAAGAATCTTTATTTAGCTGGGATGAAACTGAAGTTAAGATACCGGCACGTTTAGAACTACAGGTGTGGGATGCCGATCATTTCTCAGCCGATGATTTTTTGGGTGCGAATAAGTTTTAAAGGCTGTGCACAAAATTAACTTACGGCCGTCATATTCTCTCTTATCCTCCTTTTCGTTTAGGTGCAATTTCGTTTGATTTAAACCGTTTTCCGCGTGGTGCCAAATCCTCTAAGCTATGTACTTTAGATATGCTAAATACCGATAATGTGCCCACGATAAACATATTTAAACAAAAACGTGTACGTGGCTGGTGGCCTTTTTATATTAAAAAGCAAAACGAAGAAATGGAATTGACCGGCAAAGTTGAGGCAGAGTTTCATCTACTTAGCAAAGAAGAAGCCGAACAAAATCCAGCAGGATTTGGGCGCAATGAGCCCGATCCTTTGGAAAAACCAAGGTATGCATGAATTTATTTATTTTTACATAAGTTACACCATTAACTCGCCATGAATAGTCTGTTTAAGCTTTCACAACGATCCGAATATATATCCGTCCGCCTATATGACTTTCAAAACTTTCGCTAAATTTAAGAAACTTAAAAGTTTCGAAAGAAAACAGAATGCAAGCTTGCCTCAAAATACACGACTGAAAAGAACTTTATTATACGGGAGGGAATATCTTCACCATGTATATAACGACTTGAACAATTGTATCCGAATTTCGAACTATTCCCAGCAAGCATTAGAAATGACATTTAAAGTCAAAGCGATCGTATTAATCATGTCTTAATGGTGTTGAATTTTAAACAGTTGGTCTGCATCGGCTATGGAAGCTATATATCTACGCTATTTTTATACGCATCACTGAAGGATGGACAATGGTACGTTCATTGTGTCGAAACGCGTGTTTGCAATGCACAGAACGAATATAATTCTTGATGAGCATGAAATTCTAAATCGATTTAGACCGGTCCGACCGGCTGTCTGTCCGTTTGTGTAATATCTGTTGTAAATATTCTCCGGGTCGCAAAAACTAAGCCTCGTCTTCGAGTTTGGCAGAAACATTGGAAGGTCTTGCATGCAGGTTGGTCTTGAAAATGGGCCAAATCGATCGAAGAGCACGCTCAGAGTACCACGAAATCTGAGAACACCTCTGTTTTTGGCAACGAGTAAAAAACCGTTTTTTTGTTGATTATTTATCAACTACACAGACAAATCTACAGAAATTTGAATGTACATCCCGTGAGTTGTTGGCTGTAGTGCCTGAAAAAACGTGTACCGAGTACTATAGTTTACCAAAGTTGTGAAACCAAGCTGTTATCTCCAATTCGGAGTGCAGCTGAGCATATCCATCTGTCCGTCTGCCAAAATGTATAATATTTATGGTAAACATTCTGCCGTTCCCAAAAATGAAAATAGTACCTAAACTGGGCAAAGGAGACGCCCACGCGTCTATCCAACAAAAACTACAAACACCTTTCCTTTCCGTGTTTTTGCTTATTACTCGTATAGCACAACGCATAAACCATACAAATTTCTACTTTTATTCTGAAACTAGAAAAATATTAGCCGCACCCAATTCATTTGTCCCCTTTTTTTTGTTTAGTCTCTTTTAGGATAATGGTGATGGGTATAAAAAAAAGTCCGGTTACAACTGAAACTAATTTTCTTATTTCGTTTTTTTTCATTGTAATTGTATTTTCAGTCGCCCAGATGCCTCGTTTATGTGGTTTGTGAATCCTCTAAAATCCATACGTTACATTGTATGGCACAATTACAAGTGGGCCATTCTTAAGGCCTTAATTCTATGTGGCATCATATTATTCTTTATAATCTTCGTATACTCTGTACCTGGTTATTCGGTTAAGAAACTTTTGGGAGCTTAAATAATAATTCTTATCCTTAGTCTTACTTACAAATATATAGAGTGTGTACCTGACATGTTGGCCTATATACACATACACATATACTTAATCTATAATTTATAGCTACATTAGCTAAACTTATGTTAAATCAAGATGGAGAGATCTTTCCAAAATTCTCAATTAACGAAAGTTCAAATAAAATAATGTAAACGTAGTAAAAAGTGATCTCAATATTAATGTAAATATTTTTCGAATAGTTTTACAAACAACAATAAAAAAAAAACAAAAAAAAACAAACAAAATGAATCATAAAAGTATTAAATGCATAAAATAAATTTAAGCAAATAAAGGAATCGGGCCATATGTTAAATACCCACCATCTCAGTCATCGTATAGGATTTTTCAACAAGTTATTGTGCGAGGGTGCGATTCATTTTGGGAAAACGTGTGTGTGCAACGCCCAGAAGGAAGCTTCGGAGACCCCGAAGTCTATAAATACTCTTGATCAGCATAAAGGAATCGGGCCATATGTTAAATACCCACCATCTCAATCATCGTATAGGATTTTTCAACAAGACGTGTCATTGTTTCACAGGCTGTAGTATGGCAGGTTATGTCATTCTACCGCAAGCGTCTATATCAGGTCAGTCAACATTGGTTCTACTCAAAGCAATATTTTTGAAAAAGTATGGACCAATCGTATCATCACTCGTAGCAAAGTGTCGCTCGTTATAGCTTGTTCGATTATTTCTCTTGGAAGCTGTCACTGCTTCGGCGCGTTGTGTCGGTCTCGCTAAGACAGTAATCCATAGCTGGAATTGTCTTGGTTTTTACTCGTCAAATATCATCGCAATGATAATTGTGTGCAAAAGTGTGTAAGAGTTCTCTGAATGGCGCGAAAATTTATAATTCTTTTTGAAAGATCTTGCGTATAAAAATTGCAATCTCTCCCAATAATTGGGAGCACGCGTGTGCATATTGGCATGCCAGTTATAGTAGATAGAAGATAGTATCATTAAGTCTAAGGTCCACATTTGCTATAGTTTCTAATCCATTAATAGCAATATCTTCAAATTTCTTCTCTTTATTGAAAGATACTTTTGCAGCGTTTGTTAACAGGAATCTTGTCTAACACAAATATTGATACAAAGAGTTACTTTGAAGGTGTAGATAGTTTACCTATAAGGACGGCCCCATTTGGCCATTTCTCTAACTTTCTGCATTGTGACATTTTATCCGTGAGTATATACGGGCCGATGACGTTTTTAAAACTAAGCTTCAAACAAGACGCGGAGGAAAGTAAAAAAAATACAGCTCAAAAACTCGATCATCAGAAAATAAGCATTAAACAAAAATTTCTTGTACATGCATACATTTGCATTTTACATAAAACTTTGGATGTCTGGCTTTTTTTTTTTTTTTTGCTTTACGTCCAGCCACTTACGGGACGTTCCCTATACGGTGCGAGCCCGGTAGTGATCAGAAAGAATTGCAGGAAGAGAGCGGTGGAAAAAGGGAGTAGTATTTGTGAAAGTGAGACATCAGCTACTGCTAAATTCATTGAACTAAAAGTCAGTTTTGGTGAAAATTTTCATCTTGATATGGTTTATAGTCCTGATGTCTAAGCTGGGTTCGGCGAGATCATCGTACGGTCTCTCTTTTTTAAGGGCTAATCTGGAAGTCTTTGCTCAAGTTACACCGCAACATTTTCACGGCGATGATCAGTGCCTATGTCCTACCGCAAGTTAAGGATATAGTTCAATTTTGATCGACAGTCACGCTTATAGCGATAACACTCTTTTCACTTCTTATTCTTCTGTCCGTTATTGGCGTGAGAGCGATATGAAGAGCGTAAGGCAACACAAATTCTCTCATTAAATCATCGATTGCTTCCTTAGTGACATGATGTGCAAAGATCGTTCGTACTGGTATGCCACTCTTTAATTAAATATGTTTGACGATTATGACAACTTGAACCATCAAAGCAACTTGAAGAAAATCTTCCAAAGTGTCGTTTTTCGTCTTTACTGCGAAACGATCCTTTAGGTGCCAAGAATAGACCCTATCTGTATGTATATATATAAAGGATGTGAGAAATTACGAACGAACGGATAAATGATAGAATTGAGTGAACTCTAATCGTACTTTGACCTATGGCTATCTTTATTTCTTAAAAATAAATTTATTGTTCATTACTTATTATACATATATATTCATCTTTTGATGGCGATTATAATATTGCAATAAAACGCATCAACACTTACAAGGAGAAACAATAAATTTGAAAACTCTACAATGTATGAAGAAACCCGTCATTTTATTCTATACTTCTATATAATTAAAGCGGTTGTAAGATGAAAGCTTAAAACTTTTTTTTAATTATAAGTGGAAATTTTCAAATATTTATATTTATTATAAAAACAACAAAAACAAAAGCAACAAAATGTAAACACAAGTAATTCCTTTAAAATATTCACCAACCCATCCTTTTTTTACCTATATTTGTATGTATGAAAATAAATATATTACGCCGCTCGACGTGTAAATTATCTCTTCACTTTTGTATAAACACGAGCTTAGCAGCTTACCCTTAAATATGAAATTTTGAAAATGTTTATATATATCAAGCAATTTATTAAACAATTTATATTAAATAGTGTTGTTTATTTATTCTCAAATAAATTAATAAATCATGCAATCTGTGAAGCAATTGTTTACTTTGATCTGATATCTTGTATTTTTTGATGCGTCCGAAAGGGAGTATAGGCACAAGTCAGTCAGATGGAACCGACCACGCGAATAGGGAACGCATAGGGAACTGAAAAAATCTTTGTCTTCTTACTTTTGTAGCACTTATGCTACATATGTTATGACGAAATATTTTAAAAACAACAATTTTTTCCCGGTTATGGTGCGAGAGTGAATTCATTTTGGGTAAACGTGTGTTTGCAGCGCGCAGAAGTAAGCTTTAAAGACCCCGAAGACTATAGATACTCTTGATCAGCATCAAATTCTGAATCGATCTAAGCATGTCCCTCTGTCTGTCATCTGGGTAATGTCTGTTCTAAACACTTTCCTGGACAGAAAGTATATAAACTCTTGGACAGTTTCAAATTCGGAATGGATCTAAGCGTGTCTGTCTGCTCGTCGTCGGTCTGCCCAATTGTGTAGTATCTATGGTAAACGTTCTCCCGTTTGAAAAATAGATGATGCAAAACAGTTGAAAATTGCCTAAATCAATCAAAGCACACGCCTACATCACCCATACACATCTGCGACAAAAACATTGGTTTTAATGTTTTTTGCTTCTAAAAATACGAAAAACTCAACCACGCCCATCCAATGAAAATTTAGCTTTTCCCTTTTTTATATATACCCTCCACTGAAGGAATGGGGGATCCACTCATTTTGTGATAACGTTTGGAACACCCAGAGCGATTGATCGGCGCAATATGCCGAATCGATTTAGCCATCTCTGTGTGTTTGTGTGATAAGTGCTGTTGACACACTCCTGGTCGCAAAAATGAAGATATCGCCTTCAATTTTTGTAGAAACATTGGAAGTTTTTACACGCAGGTTCGTATTGAAAAAGGGTCAAATTGTTCAGAGCACACGGCCGCAGTAAAGCGTAAAGTGAACCCAATTCCGTTTCTCTAGACAAAAATTCGTCGATTTTTGCTCATTACTGACAAATTATAAAAAACAGAAAGAAGGCTGGCGTTGTCTGCACTTACTTTACGAAAAACTTTCCTAGTTATGCGTAAAAATGGAAAAAATTGCCCACGCCCATGGCCACGGCGACGCGCCCCCAATCACAAGGGATTTAATTTTCTTCTTTTTTTACTTTTTTGAGATTTTATTCTTGTTAACACGTTGACCACTCATTTTAAAATCATCGAGTGGTTCAAAAAACACAATTGTTTTTCTTTTTCTTTGCCAATTAATTAGTTTAATTCTTAAAATACTTGAACTGAAAATAGGAAGGCGAAAGAAATTAGAAGGTAATAAACTGAACAGTGGTATACGTTGCTCCTATTATTTTATAATACTGTATGTCCGTCTTTTGTGAATTTATTTACATTTTTATCCGACCTCTTTTGAAATTAAGTTCGTACCAGTAAATTATGTGTGTGTGTGTGTGTGTGTGTGTGTATATTAGGACAGCATACAAATTATCTACGGCAATCTATATCTACCACACTTTACTTCTTTAGTTCTCGTTCTTTTCTTGACACGACTCTGCCTTCCGCAGGTATTCTGCTTATACCAAGTTACGCGATATTCATCGCGACATTTTTAATCCGTTAATCCATATATGTTATTAATCGTTTCACCAGTGGCCACCTGCATCGCTCAGGTAACACACCATGAATGTGTATTTGGTTTTCCCCCTCTTTCGAATTTAATTTCAAATAATCAAAAATGAGATTTTCATAGCAAGACTAAGAATATAGGCTTCCTATAGACATCGGTTGCAGATTTCTACAAGCACACGCGATGGACATCTATAGATGACACTTATGTCAACTAGTTAATCATAGGAAACAATTTAAACGGAACATTTAAAACTACTTTGTACATTCTTCGAGCGAAGATACATTAAAATGCGTAAAAATGCGTTCATTAAACAATAAATTTGGCGGACACCTGGTGGATTACTTATTTCTTTGGAGAGTAGATAGGCGCCAAGGTGTGTTCATTCTACATTAATTGTGGTCGACGTCGCCACATGCTGGATAAATGTTTCTTAACAAGACCTTTTAGCGAAATAAAGGACGAAAGATTCCCCCATTTTTTTCCCATTCGCTTTATCATGACAATAAATCAAGGCATGGGGTGCCAAAGATTTTAATGCAGATGGATTCGGCGTCGGATTGTCTTAGTCTTTTTCGGGATGACGGTGATGGCTGAGTTTAATATTCTTACTATACATCATGAAAATCGCAGGAGCGATTTCTTTTATGCCTTACGGGGCAAGCTAGGCAAAGTCGCTAAATGAAATTAACATTCAATATTAATAGGGACGCGGGTTAGAAACTCGATTCCATAGTGAAATAATTTTAAGCTAAATAAAACGACCGCACTCTGTTTTTTTTTTTTTGTTTATTTATTGACATAATTTAAGAAGAAATTTCTTAAAAAATTGTACAACTCTCTAATTATAAAATGTATTATAATATTATATAAAATATAATTTCAACAAGTCGGATTACACCACATATCCGTTTGAGGTTTTGTTTCCTTATTTAAAATTACGTCTCATTTTTCCTTTCTTCAAACTTTAACGAGTTGTAAGGAAATTATTCAACTACAGTTGGCTATATTTTAGTCTAGTGTCTCTAGTGCGGTGGACCATCATTTTATACTTCACTACAAAAGCTGCACAAATTTACGGGAGATGGTATAAAGTAATTGCTTACAGCTGTAGGATACGCTGTCGTCTCAATCAAATCCCAAAGTTTTATAGCCTAAATCACTTGTGGCACAAGGTTTATTGAGTTGGACTCATCTTTCATTGCACCGATCGATTCCGAATCACTTTCTAAATCGATCTAAGCCCCTCTGTCCGTCTGATGTTTAGCCATGTAAATTTGTCTTCCCACTACATGTCGTCATTTTTCAGATATTTTAATGAAATTTAGTACACTGACGTGCTTTGACGCAAGGACGAGTGCTATTCAAAATGGTTCGGATCGGTCCATTTTTCCAACTACTCCCCATATAACGCCCTATTCCGAAAATTCGTTGCATGGAAAAAAATTGTAATTTTCAAAATTTCTTAGCAAACGTCGCTAAGTAGTAGGATTTGGGCATTCCAAATTGGTATGGAGACTTTGCACTGGCGGAGGCAATTTTTGAACCCCCTTATGTAACGAAAACTGAACTTCACACGACAAAAAGATATAATTTAACTTTAAAAAATTAACTACGCCAGATTTGGATCATTTTGGCCATTTTTTAGCCCCTATCCTAGACCCCAGAAAAGTCCAAGTTTTATTATGTGATGATGAAAGTTGACCCATACTGTTAGAGTAATTTCATACAAAAATGAACTCTTTGGATCATCTACGCCAATTTTTGGGTCCTAGTCTATGTAAGGATTAAACTTTTACTACATGAAGTTGCGTTTTGGAACCGCTCCCCCATAAATAAGCACTTGAAAAAGACATAGAAACAAGATATAAGAAATTCTTCGAAAAAATTTGCCGAGATTTCTTACCCCTCACTTGCATTCACGCATAGTAATAATGGAAAATTTTTGCGAATACTATAACCTATTTGATGAGGTTAGCACTGTTGAAAGTGCGTGACGCTAAGCCATCTATTGGGGAACACGCCGCGGTCAATAACTAAAGGCTTAAAGCAGATATGGAGCTTGATTCGAGTACTTAAGTAGACGGTAGAAATGTGCGGTAAAGTGTCACATAGGTAGAGAAACTTGTAAATTTGCCTATTGCATCTTTCTGGGTTAAAAGATGTCCCAACAATTCTGATAGAACAAAATGCTATTCGTGTATTATCGCAATCGCAACCGCAATCGTCTCGTTTTTGTCTTTCGTGTCGTAGGATAGTCCCAATAAAGAGAATCGTAAGCCGGCCTCAAGCTAAAAAGCAATTAAAGACATTGTTCGATGGTCTGTCGATGCTTTCTATATGTTGAAGTGCTTGGAAATTATCGTTAAAAGATGCGCGCGGTTAGGTCTATATTATTACGGGAAAACGATCCTTTCCAAAAAACTTCTTGGTTTTGGAAACTTATTTATTTATTTATTATCCATATATTTTTTAAATAAATTCACAAAATGTGGTTAAAAGGCGTCAGATGAGTAGATCACATGCGCATGTAGATGTTATATATAGTAAAGATGTTCTGAGGTTAAAACTTTAAGCATACAATTGCAGGAATATAGAAAAAAAATATAAAATAAAAACCACATAACTATTTACATGCATATACATTGTGTAACTGGAGAAGTTGAGTAATAACTGAAATATAACCTAGGCGTCATGAGCCTCGTATGCTCGAAGCGAAAGTAGATTTCTCGTAATCATGTCTGTTCTTGAACGGTCAAGCACCTTATCAAGGGGTTCGCTAATTTATCGACAGAGGGCATCCAGATGAGATATGGCCGACAAAAAGGGAGACATTACAAGATATAAATTCAGGCAGGTTCACTAGGTCCACAATAATGCGTAGTATTGAATAACGTCCTATTTACTCCAAAGCGGGCTAACATAAATGCATTCCGCTCGGGTAAAGAGATTATTGTAGTCTGGCTTGTTAAGTGAAGGGTTGGCAGAGCGGTTCAAATGCATGAAACTGATAGAGGGCGCTCCTCGCAGTCTCATATACCAGCCAGTAAATCCAAAGGATCTTAACGTTGGATTGGCATGTTGGAAAACTTAAAAATCAGAAATCGGACTCAGAAATCAGACATTTTTTCCACATACTTGGAAAAATTGATTGCAACTTCGTACTATTATAGGCGAGCATTGCGCGCCTCTGGGAGCTATGTGAAACTGCAGTAAAAATATATATGAAAAAGAATGGTGTAAGTAATAGTAGGAGAAAATAAACGCAGTTCTTTTTGTTTTTATATTAATTTTAATGATTTATATATTAATCTTACCAACTGCTTTTCTCAATTTTTTTTTTTCTTTTCTTAAATATAGAAAATAGGAATATTTTAAGGAAAATGAAAATAAAAAGTATGCAATTAGCTTATATTGTAGGATATTTTGCTACTTTTTGGAAAAAAAAATTAAATTTTATATAAAAAATTAAAAATAGTAATAAGAAAAAATAAGCAGGTTAAAATAAATAATATTTAAGGGAAACAAGTTGATGTAACTAATTGGGTAAGAAGCAATAAAAAAAATGCAAATGAAGGCAAATACAAAAGTTAAATTTAAAAAATTAAAGTGATATATGAAAATATGAAAAACAAAACTTGAAAACAATAAAAAGAAAAAACTGTTTAATAATAATATTAAACTAAATAAATACTAACACAATCAATAAAGAAATATTAATAAACTGTAGAAGTAAATAGTGGTATGAGAATAATGAATAAACCAGCATTTTAGAAGTGATAACGCAATAAACAAAATATAGAAAATGAGGATAATTTCAAGGCTTCTACAGCAGTGAAATCGTTAAGCGGCAAAGGAGAAAAAAATTTAAATTTAAAATTAAACTAAGACTAAGTGCTGGAAAAGGAATTGTTCATTTTATTATATAGTTTTACTAAATTTATTTTTTAATTTCATCTTCACATGTATTTAATGTCACCATCAATAAAGTGAATTCTCTAGATATTACGTTTTTCTTTTCAATTTTTTTTTGCTTTTTTTTTTTAAGTTAATTAACAAAATTACTTAAAAAGTCCCGATAAAAAGTTGTAGAGGGAATGCGCGGCAGTATTTTTGCTTAGTTTTCTTCTTCTTTTTTGTCAATGATTTTTTTCTTTTCTAATTTACGAAAATGAATTATAGGTTTGTTAATTTATTTCTTTTTTATAACAATATATATATATATATATATATATATATATATATTTTAAATTATTACAATTAATTTTGCTTTACACAATCACATTAGACATAATTTGTTGAAGTAAATGTTTACCAATAATTATATATATATATATATATTTTAAATTATTACAATTAATTTTGCTTTACACAATCACATTAGACATAATTTGTTGAAGTAAATGTTTACCAATAATTAAGAATTTTATTAATCATGTATATATATATACTGTTCTTGTAGTAATGTTGTTGTTATGCTAAATATTCATACTTAAATAATTAAAACTATTACAGTAAGAAGAAACAAGAAACAGAGAGAAGAGTGTAGATCTCGTTCAAAGTGGTTCTTTTGTGATTTCTTTATTCCGCAGTCGTCTTAAAATTTTAATTAAATAAAAAGTTACTCTTAATTTGTAATTATGCCACAATTTTTATGGTTGATATATATATATTTTATTTTTTTTCAGTTTTTTTCTATCGCTGTCACTTATTGTAATAGACTGTCGGTTAAACCGTCTGTTTGTTCGTCCGTTGCAACTACTCTCGCTGGTTTTAAAGAAAATAATCAGCTTGAGGTTTTTTCGAAGGTATACCTCGGCTCTCCTGTGGTGCCGCTTCAAAAATAACAAAATCACGATGCAGGTACTCATTCAACTCCAATATAGCCGCCACATTACCACATCTTTAAAATAGCATTGACTTCAAATAATAAAACCTTAAGCTCGTAGTTCATTTCACTTACCGATAGCAATAATTGGGTGCTGACCATACCGTAAGTACAGCTTCTCCAAAGTGCCATTTAAAGCCTTCCATTACTAGTTGATGAGCTCTGCAAATCATATCAATGTCGTTCGTACGCGTAAATTGCATAACGACGTCAGCCCCGAACAAGTAACCAGCGCCACGAGGCGACACACCCCAACCTGTTTGGTCCTCTGGATCGGACCACAACAAATCACACATAGGACCGTCATGTGGTACTTCTTGTTTACGGTCAATAGTGCGTATCTGATCTAAATACTGAAGAGACGGCGATAGACCACCATGAACGCAAAAGATTTTGCCATCGATGATTGCCGACAGCGAGAGATAATCAAAGATTTCGGTGCAGTAACGCCACACGGCTGTGGAACCATATTTCCGCAGACATTCATCATAGAAACCGTACACTTGGGTTATTTGCCGTGATTCATGATTTCCTCGTATCAGTGTTATACGATCAGGATAGCGAACTTTCAGAGCCAAAAGCAACAAAAATGTTTCTACACTATAATAACCGCGATCGACGAAATCTCCCATAAACAAATAATTTTTTTCTGGTACATCACCACCCACTTTAAATAATTCTTTTAAGTCATAAAATTGACCATGTATATCTCCACATACAGTAACCGGTGAGTCGACACGTTGAACATTGCCTTCCTCGACAAGTATTTCACGAGCTTTAGCACACAAAGCCTTTACCTCATTCTCTTTAATAATTTCACAACGTTTTAGCTGCTCAATTTGACGGTCGAGATCGCTGTAATCTGTCATAATGAATCAGGAAGATCCGTAGCTATGAAAGACAAGCACGCAAAAACAAACAGGCGGGCAGGCAGGTGTTTACAACGCTGTAAATGTTAAAAAGAAAAACTTTACGCGTTGTTTTAACACCCCTAGTGTGCTTTTCCGGTTTCGATGAACTGAAAATATAAGAAAAGTCCCAATTACGATCCTCAACAATTAACAATATTTTCACAAAGCACAAGACCAAAAAAATCCATAAGCACTAAAAATTTACGATTACTGTTCCTTGAAAAAAAAAAAAATACATTTTTTCCAACGCAACCGTCAACATCCATATTTTTTGCCTACTATTTTTAATGCTTACGTCGATGTCGCTGCTCTGCTTTAAAATTTTCCTTATGTTACACTTACCTTGTACTTGAGTTAGTGAAATTCCCCCTAAACTTTTTATGCACAATTTTCTACACGAAGATTATTCTAATATTTTCACTTGGTTTGGCATCTTTGCATTGTTCCTGTTGTTAAAAATTAAAAATTTCGTTGTTAAATCTTTGGAAAGAAAGCAAAAAGGAAATTCTCCGACACACAACGCTTGGCTGGCTAGAGTTGTAAAAATATGTACATTTAACTAAAACTCAGGGTTGTTTAGTGTTTAGTGTATGGACAGGGTGATTAAAATGTTCCAAAACTTAAAGATTTCTACATTCCTTTTCTCTAGTGCCCTTGATTATTGTTCTAATTTTATCATTTATTTAAAGCATATTATAAACACATCTAAAAAAAATTTCAATATAATATTGAAAAACCTATATAAAGATAAACTTAAAATGCCACAATATTTTATAATGACTTAACAACACTTTTCATTCAGAGGAGATATTTTTTTGATTATAATCATTGCTGGCATTGTTAGTGTAAAATTTTGTTTACTCCGAGAAAATACTTCCTTCATTATAACCATTGCTGGCATTGTTGTTGTATAATTTTGTTTACTTTGTTTGTAAGGATGTATACAATTTTTTGTCGTGAGAGCGTTGCGCGCCACACACATCAGCGCCCTTGCAGACTACTTCCATGTAATCTAAACGAAAATATCGACCTCCGTGGTGTGTAAACTTCAACAATTATAACAGCGAATGACGGATATATTTATTTTGATAAAACTATTTGCAAGGCCTCGAAGGAAGCTTCACACACCCCACAAAATAAATATATTCTTGCTCAGCACCAAATTCTGAATCGGTTTAAGCAAGTCGTGCACAAAAATGGAAAAAATTGACCACGCCTACCCAATATTATAGCGTATCAAACTTTAATTGCTTCGTCAATACCTTTATAACGCGCAGCAACAATCTTCAAAAACCCCATTAAGCATACAAATTCTTTGCTAGTTTCAAATTTGGAATACACCTAAACATAGTCGCCTGATCGCCTGTCCATCTGTCTGTTTGCGCAACTTTGTGTTTGTGATACACATTCTGTCGTTAGTGAAAATGACGATATCGCCTACAAATTTGTAAAAGAATTTAGAAGTGACAAACTTTTCGAAGGACGCGCCTATGCAACAAAAATGTTTTCGTCTTTTTTACGATCATGCTGATGGGTATAAAATAGTAATTACTTGTAATGATTGTTCCTCAAAGTTCCTCGAAAAAAACACACTGGGTTTCAAAGTAATTCCGCGCAAACATCAGCAAAATCAACAAAATTGAAAAAAAAAAACATTTTTTTATTTACATTAATATATCCAAACTTTGCGCATCTGACTTAGACCAGGCATATATGTCCAACCATCCACAAACATACATATACATACATACATAGGTAGGGTATACATAGGGTAGGTATATATCTATTCAATACAAAGTTCATGGTTGATGGAAGATCATCTCAAAATAAAACTGAATAAGATAATCGTTAGTTAATTCGGTCTGACTAGAATATAACTTATTTGGCATTTTTTTAGTCTTTAATTTACTGCACTATGTTGATTGCAAGCAAGGTTGAGGTTGAGATCACGGTCTTTCAATGAATCTTGAAGAAGAATTCTTTATTTTTTTTTGGTAGATTCTTTGTGATTAACATACCATCAGATGTACTTGAAGATTTTCAAAACAATTAATTTCTTTCCCCACAAAAATCACGTACTCACGCTATTTGGAAATATAAAAGCATTGAAGTTTAAAATTTTTACTAACAATAACTGATATCGAGTTTGCGAATACAGACGCGTATGGACATTTTTAAGATGTATTTCAAATATATGTGCGTCGCTTTGACCATAATAATACCGGTAAGTTATGAACGACGCCTTCGAAAATGCTTTTCGAGTCACTGAGCGGCACTGATATTTCTTACTTACAGTTCTCTTGGGCCTATAATAGTGCAAGTTCAAATGTGCCGCAGCATTATGAGGCGGCAGGCGTAAATGAGAATGTAGAGAAATTTGTAAATGCGGCCACTTGCAATCAACATCCAGCTTTTGCCTCTTTTCCCGACGCAGCTAACGTTCAATCGTCCATTAGTAGCGATTCAACTCAAGCGACCGCACAATATCCGGCACTTAACTACAGTCCGACATATGAAAACGCGAAAAAAACGAGTGATTATACCGCTCCAAGTTTAACTGAAAATTTTTTAACTTCCAATCTCCGAAAAAGCAACGCTCAATTTGTCACTCCAAACGTTTTAACGCAAAATGAATTTGAAAGTCTCCTTTTACATAAGAATGGCAACAATCATCAACTGATTGTCAATCGGCCTTTGCAACCAATTGTAGTTACTCAACCAGGTTCCCAGCCAGCGCAGATAACAAGTGGTCAACCAGCCGTTGTTAACACATCGCCAGTTGTTTACAAGCTGAAACCTTCCGTTATTTATCAACACGAAATTGTCAATAAAATTCCAACGCCTTTAAGCTTAAATCCTGTATACGTGAAAGTCTATAAGCCCGGCAAACAAATCGATGCTCCATTAATGCCAAGTGATGCATCGAATTATCAACATACAAACCAACGAGCTTACAGTATGCCCTACGATCGGGCAGTCGATCCTCCAGCTCCCAATGATTATGCGGACAAGTTCATACCATCCAATATGATGAACCCGTCGTCATCAAGCTATTGATTTCTCATGGGAAAAATTCATTTTCTTATTCTCAATTGTTTCATTTCATTAATTTTGATATGAAAAATTCATAAAAATAAAAAAAAATAAAAAAAAAAAATTTTTTATTACATACCACAACTGAGAAAGTACAGAACAGACTAAAAAATCGATGACAGTCGGACAATCAGTTAAGGAAAGAAAAATTTCATTGTATGACCAATCACTTAGAGCATGTGCCCCATTCGTGCCGTAGCGGGTGTGTACCCAGTCGGCAAGTGTTATGCGCCCTTACATTTACCGAGTGCTCGCTATAACTAATAGGGGTTAGTTTAACATCATCGATTTTACCTGTGAACCATCCAGACAATCACTTAATTTCAAAAAGCGACGAAAGTCATCCACATGTTACTCACGCGCGTTCGTGTTCCTTAATTTTTTTTCTTTCTTCTCGCGCGATTTTTTTCATTCTAAGAATATCAAGAAATATCGGTCGTGGCAATTCCATGCATGCACAAAACTTTGACACTCTATTCACCCGTATCTCTAGTTATCGCATTACCCGCCACCATCATTCCACACTTGATTTCATATGCGTTTTGTTTGAGTTAACGACTTGAATTAATCAGCACCTTTCAATTACTTGGCACAAGCATCGACTTCTTTCGAATCGCCCTTAGCCATGCGCCCCTTCAAAGGTCATCTCGATGAAGATCTGCTTCGACGCATTGCTAGACGCAATTGCTTTGTACCATTCTTGCCCGAGTCCACTTTAACCGCGGCTATTGTAATTTACAGGCGTTCTGAGATTAGCAAGCGAAGGGTCTCGACTAACAATTAAATGGTCGTCGTCGTACCATAGAGTTTTTCGATGAAGCCTCTCGGCCGTAGATGCTAGTGCTTTAAGACCTTCGTGGTTGAATTTATTTCTCTTAGCAAAAAATTATTAATAATAATAATAATGAAAAACAAGTAAGAAAATTATATTCGGTCGTGACAGAGTCTTTCGCACACATCACCGTTATCTTTAAAAAAGATAAAAAAAATGTAAAAGAACTAAATTTCCATGCTCTATGACATGGAGTGGGCGCGGCTGATTATTTCTATTTTCAAAATGAAATTGAAAACTTACTTGGTGTGTGTGTGTGTGTATTATGCTTTGTAAGTAATAAGGAAGAAATAGAAAGGGTGAAGGTGTTCACAGTTTTTATTTCATAGGCTTGTGGCGCTATAGGCGTGTCTCTTGACTGGTTTGGGTCATTTTCAAATTCTTTCGCACATTTGTAGACGATATCTTCCTTCTTGTCAACGGGAGAATGTTTACCACAGATACTGCACAGTTGCGTAAATCTAAAGATGACCAGATATACAGAGAGACATGCTTAGGTGCATTCCGAATTTGTAAGTGGTTAAGAAGAACTTTTGCATTTTTTTGTGTGAGTGAGCGAAGGACCCAAGACTGGTTTGCTCGATTCCATTCCGCAAATTTCGATGCCAAAGATACGCCTCGCAGTCACTGAAAAAGTCGATGAAATTTTGCAACAGGCAAGCGCAAGACCGGCACGCAAGCTACCACGAAATAGCGGAGCCACTAAACATCAACCACATGACAGTTTGGAATCATTTGAGAAGAATTGGCTTTAAAAAAAAAAGCTTAAAACCGCGGAAAAACTGCGAACACTTTTCAATATGACCGATTGTCATGGGTGATGACCCATCTGGTATGTCTTGTCGGGCTAATCAAGTGCAATAAAACAACATCGATAGTCACCGGTGTAAGGCTATTGTGTGCATTGTGAGACGAAGTTAGGCACACGTTCAATATAAGTGGCGACAATATCCAAATAGCAGAGATCTATAGTGATGTCGATGTGTCGCAAAATCGCTATTCATTCGAATGAAACTTCAGAGCTATTGCCCTCTGATATTCTTGGAATCATCAACTTTATGCACATTTTAAGTAGATTCAATTTTTTTCTTAAATCGCGTACAATAGTTTCAATTTTTATACCCACCACTGTAAGATGGGGGTATACTCATTTTCTATATATAAACTACATATATGCTTGATCAGTGTGAAACTCTGAATTCTGAATTGATTAAGCCATGTCTGTCCGTCTGTATGTCTATGGGTTGTTGGTACTCTCCTGGTCGCAAAAATGAATATATCAACTTCAAATTTGGCAGAAACATTGGAAGTTTCTGCACGCTGGTTAGTACTGAAAATGGGGCAATCGATCGGGCGGAAGCGTGCAGTGGAACGTAAACTGAACACAACTTCGTTTTTTTTTTTAAAAAATTTTTGAATTTTTGCTCGTTAGTCGGAAATTATTAAAGTTGGAGACTGAAATTTTTCACATTTACTTTACGAAACAGTCTACTCCTTACATGCAAAAAAACAAACATCCGTCATGTCCACACAAAGTTAAAAGTGATTAAATTTTACCTTTTTTCACTCTTTTGAGGTTTTATGCTTATTCACCTTGTGATGCAAACAAGACAGAATTACTTTTAAACTATTTTGTGCACTCTTCAAATGAAGATATGTTATCTGCGTCTAAATGGATTAATTCTAAAATGAATATAGCAGATCCCGCGATTACTTTTTTCTTAATAATACCAGCGATATGGGTATCAGATAAAAGAACTTGGAGAGTAGACTGCGAAAAACATAGTGGTGGGTAGGCGGGATTCGGCCTCGCCGAACATAACTTTCTTACTTGTTTCTGTTTATTTTTCCTTTTTTCTCAGGGATATCTTTTATAATCCGCAGTTCAGCTCGTCCAATTAACGAGTCTTTATACTCTTTTAGCTTAGTCTTAGCAAAATCACGAATTTAAATGAATGTTCGGTCCTCTTCTTTATGCTTTTGTCGACGAGACGGGACAACTCTTTATAGGCCAGCTGCATTTGTCATGAACGATCTTTCGAAAGCAGTTCTCGACACAAAATTACGACTGACTGATAATATAATATAACCCATTGAAGGCATAAAGGCATGTAAAAATTTTACACATGAGTTTCTAAACCCATCCGGGGACCCGGGATCGGGGCTTGCAACCATTATATTAGGCAAGGAGAAAATGAAAATGTTACAAAACGTTTGCTCAAACTCTCCTCACTGCCCATTTTACACCTCGTTTGATCACGCATTTTTAGATTGTAATTACAGTGTAAGTTAAGGCATCAGTGTTTGTAATTTTTATTGAATTGAACTACTCACGTTTAACTGTTGAATGCGGAAATGTACAGATATTCGAGATAACACTTTTTTTTTTTAATATGAAAGCTGATCAACTATGTCGCAGATACAAGACAAGAACAGCTTTATTGGAACCATAATGTCACGTCTGATGATTTAAAAGTAGATTAATTGTCTAAAAAGAAGAGACGCTTTCATGCCAACGAATCGTATTTAAATCATTGCTAAAATTGAATCAATATTCAGTTAACAACAAAGAAGTTTTACGCAATCACCAAAATACCAAAAAATGCGTCGCTTTGCAACGTTCGCTACTTTAATAATTGTATGTTAAGTATATATATATATATATAATTTTGTTGTTGTTGTTGTTGCATTAAAAATTACCAATTAAAAACCGCGAATTGATTTCAGGCTATAACTGGAATTTATGGGTATTCCGCTTCTAAAAGTTATAATGAAGCTTCTGCCAGCAGTTATGAGGCAAATCCTGGCGATTACCATCCGTCGACGGGAGGTTCAGAGTCAAACAATGATAATGGTGCCCGCACTGCATACCCGCAAGATGTCGACACTCAACGCTATCAAAATTACGAATACCCGACTTCTTATGGCAGTAGCGGTCAAAATAGTCTATATGCACCACAAAATGCACATGGAGACAGCGCCTCTTCGTCGGTCACTTATCCAAACAATAAAGGGGAAATTTTAATTCATCGACCTGCACCAATAATAGTCAAACGTCCCCCCACAAAAGTTTTGGTAAATCATCCGCCTTTAGTCGTTAAACCCGCTCCGGTCGTTTTGCATAAGCCCCCAGCAGTTGTTATGCGCAAAGTCTATGTCAAACATCATCCACGTCCTGTTAAAGTTGAACCCGTATACGTTAATGTAGTGAAACCGCCAGCAGAAAAATATTACGTCAATGAAAAGCAACATCAATATCAATATCAAAACTCTCAATCATACGCACCAGCAGAGAAGTATTTTGTGAATGAAAACCACCAGCATCAATATCAGCCGTACTTACATCAGCCCAGGTACGAATCATCTCAATCGCCAACAGTCGAAACGATTAATGTAGAGAACTCAGCCGCAATGAACGCATATCAACAACACTACGCCAATAATCAAGTTCTAACTCAAACAGGCCATGTGAACAATGCTGATCGATATGATGCTTCGTCCAATGTTCATACGTCCACACCTTATAACGGTCAATCTTATTAACAAATGCACTCAATACTCAAACATATACGGCATAAACTCAAAATTTTCAAAATTATATAAAAAATATAATTTTATATATATATATATAAATATATATGTATATGTATATATATATACTTTAAAATGTAACAATCATGACAAATAAATCGTGACTGATGAATTAAGCTCATTAAAAAGTTGAAGGTTCAAAATTCGATTAACATTAGTAAGAAAATCTATATATCTCTGCGTGTAAAAAAAAATTAAAGATGTCCATCCATGAACATCCATCCGTTGAATCCGTGAAAAAAAAAAGAAAACTGCCCTTCTTAGTAACCTTAATACCCTTTCGTTGGGCATAATATTGCGTTCCACTGTACTTGAGTATGAAATTGCTAGGAATGGATCGTACTGTTATACGTTAACAGTTGCTAGTTGCACGATTCGTCGCAACACCTAATAAACCTAAGATTACATTAATTCACTTGTTTCTTGCCAAAAACACCTAACGCTCCATATAATATAGCTTTTGTTTTTTCTAAGGTAGGGATGAAAGAAGAAAAAAATACTCGTACACCGACCAAAGACTAAATCAATAATTCGAAGGATTTTAACCCTACAATCAATCAACTAATCTTCTAACATCAAATACGATTTCTTTTCTTCTTCACTACGCCGGCCTATTATAACATATATAACTAAACATCGAGTATATGCATATACCTTTAAGTTCACGTTTATATAAAAGCTAAAACGTGCATATGCGATATTGAGTACTTATTACAAAAAAATATATGTAATAGCAGTTA
Source organism: Glossina pallidipes (assembly GCA_000688715.1). Lineage (NCBI taxonomy): Eukaryota > Metazoa > Arthropoda > Insecta > Diptera > Glossinidae > Glossina > Glossina pallidipes. The sequence continues at coordinate 1,284,726 of KK499817.1, read as the reverse complement.
AGTGAAAATGAGGCACCAATTAAGCAAATTTGAGAAGGGATCAAACTCGCTCTAGTTGCCGGAGCTATTTAAGACTTACTAATGGGAAAAGAAATAGAAAATATAAAGAATAGATAAACCCAACTCTTTTTTTACACGTTTCACCAATAAGAACAAGCGTTCGTTCGCTCCGTCCGTTAAAGAAACCTAGGTGGACAATAACAAAATACAGTTGAGGTGATGCCATGATCAGAAGTTAAAAAAAAAACCAAAAGAGGCCGACGACATTCTTCACTGGAATCGAATCCGACAATTGCACTAGACATGTTTACCACATCTGCTGATGACAGCATTTTTCGTCCAATCCGCGATAAACGTTCGTTATCAGGTTCGTGATCAGGTAGCGATGAACAGTTGCGAAATTGATTTTTATTCCCAATTTGTTTTTAGGTTTTTCTTCTTTTTTTTTTGTTTGTTTGTAATAAAACTATTCTGTTTCACGATCTTTTGAAAAAATATGTAGCGACTCTTCCTTCATCTTATCCCATCGTATCCCCAAGTTTACCATATGTCGTATGTATATTTTTACATGACCTTTTATTTGCGCGGATTTCTAAGGCACGTATCTACCGTGTAAAAAAAGAATTGTGTATCTCTGAAACACTGAAAGACAATTGCACGTTCGGAAGCTCGAAAAGGGACGTGGAAAGTAAATATTTTTCGCATGAGTAGCTGAACAGGTAGGAACCGCGTCATCCACTACGCTGCGGCCATGATGTTCCCTATCTTCTTCTCTGTATTCACGTCTTTCTGACCATCACCATGTTGTGCTAATAGAGACCAAAGCCCGCCAAGTATTTCTTCCATATCAAAAAAAAATATTTTACCTGCAGCAACTACCTGCAAGCGATTTGCATGCATTTTTTGTGAAAAGTATGGCTTGAAACTGAAGATTGTGATGAAGAAAACCTAGCAAATGGAAAGATTTTGAACTGCTTTGACTTAATGCAACCAATTAGTACAGACTTCTACATAAAACATATCTTCCTTTATTCCGAAAATGGAAGAATGTGTTTTAGGCTGTAGGCAAAAGAATCTCGGCTAACAAGTCAATGGTGCTGGGTTCACAACTCAAATGTGTCTGAGCTTTACAATAAAGCCGATAGATAAGTAGGTCTTAGATGCCTTAGGTGCCTTCGAATTTATTACTCTCGCTAAATTAATTACAATAACAATAACAATAATAATAAACTATTTTTTGTTGTCATCGTTGATTGCTGCTTTTCGAAAATGCTGGCTGCGTTAGAATGCGTTTACCTGTACTTAATGTATATTCATGCAAGCCACTCAACGCACAGCAACAAAATTGAGCGATTTTAAGTGTATGAATGCACGCAACTTCCGATACTCAAAGAAAACTAGGTCAATGCATAATCGCCTAATATATGTAAATTCGAAAAATGCATGTTTTACGAAAATATTTACCATACGTCAGTTAATTCGGACACATCGACTGCATATCAACTTAGTAAACATTGTTACACTTGAGTGGTCGACGATTAACAATTAAGTGCAATATATGCATAAAGAGGAGAAAAAAATACCGAGATTGCAGAAAGTGTTATAAGTAAAAGGTCAAGGGTAAACTACGCTATCCGCCCGCCGCGGCCTACCGCCCACCATGTATTACGTTAACATCGCAATTTTGTCAGTACTATGCTGCTATTATATATTTTCGCCAAACTTTTCGGTAAGAGAGGATAAATTCGGGCGAAATAGTAGTTATTCGAGTTCTTTCATGCTCTCGAACTACACAAAACCCAACACATTTAACATCTCATCATTTAATATATGAAATGATAACATATTCACAAAAGTGACGTCACATAATTAAATTTCATTATTCGTAGCACATATGCGTCTATACCATACGTTTCATGGTAAATGACGCCATCTATTGATTGCTGTCAGAGTTAGAGAGTTATTTGCTTCACTGACGTGTCCAAGTTATTGCTTCGTAAGTGGTAGTGCGTTCGTTGGATCGATGCTATCTTTTTAGATATCACCATACAATCGATGGATACGTCAATCCATCCGATTTTTAGTTAAATAATCAGCAGCAGCAAGTTGGATTTTGTTCATTAATTCATTCATTAATTAATTCTGCCATTTTTGTGAACTTCAATGAGACCGTTCACTCACCCTTCAATGAATTCGTGCCCATCCTTGATGACATTTTCGCAAATGCATTTCGCTCGTCGAACTTTTCGATCAGCGTTTACGTCTTTGCGAATTGATAGATTACTTATCGCACGCGTATTGGTAAAAGTTATGGCACATTTAAGACGTTCGCTTTGTCCGATATTCGTTTCTGGACGTAGCCACAAAATCAGACTCTCACTTATTATACAATGCAATAACTCAGTGAAGAATGTACCCTCCCATTCCATCCATTCCTTTTTCAGTCATCAAGAGGCGATTAAAAGAAGAAATGCTAATTAGTTCGCCTATCTTCAAACAAACACGTTTCGATGAAGAATTGCAAGCAATAACATAATGTAAAATCTTCTGTCTTTATATGTTTTTCATATAAATCGGTATATATAAGCACATAGATTAATTAACATAGATTGAAGATTGAAGAAAGTTCATTCAGTTATTATGCCAAATACACACACATTCATAATGATAAAATTTGATGAAGAAATAAGACAAGGACGGGTGGACGGATCATGATGTATACATTCGTCATATACAGTTAACCGGTTTAGCCTGACGTATTTAGGCCGAGGAAGGAACTTTTTTAAAAATTGGATTGGATCACACGACTTCTACGACCGTCAACGATATACCGCTTTATGTTGACATACTTGTATATGTAGAAAAAAAAAATTTGCAATTTTTAAACTGACTCGACAAAATCGGTGATTAATAATAATTCGATAAACTGAATTAATTTTGAAAACCTAGTTCGGATGGGCCAATTGTTTCAATCGTTTCGTGTGTAGACCTAGTCTTCCTACGGAAAAGTAAGCCTTTGTATAGAAAAAATGTCTAAATTTTAATATTTTATGATAAGAATGAATCTATAAGAGTAAGTTGACATAAAAAATCAACTATAACAAATTTGAACAGCACAGGTCTATTTTTCGGATGCCATATCTCATAAAGGGACGAAAGCCAGTCTAAGGCAGCAATGTCTAATGTCAAGTAACTTAGAGCGAATAGAAATGAAGGGTAATAAGAGCTCTGACAAGAAAACAATTTTGCTAACTGTGAGCCATGTCAGTTCACGGCTTGTATCACCTTCCATACAAACGCTTCCATTGAAAAGTATACCTTTACACCGGAAAGAAGGTATAATCTTTGTTATCAAGCAATGTAGACTCGTTTTAGCCACTGGTGTAGGGTGTTTAATGCCCAGCCATAGCCAACTATAAGCTTTTCTTCGTTTTTGTGTATAAATGTGTGTGTGTCATGTGACAATCTCATATATCATAGGACATCTTGTTTTATATATCGCATAACATCTTACATTATACCTACCTGTACCTTTAGCTTCCATCCGGCAAGTTTTCGTAAGTGAATCAAACCCTTTTTTCTTGCTGATTTTTTAAATAGCCCTTGTAAGAGTTGATTACAAAATTCGTATCAGTATCCGCCATGAATTGTAAACTATAGCTTTTTATCTGTTTGATCTGTTCTACGCGTAAACGTAATGGTTAGCTTAGAGTGTACGCAGGTACACACCTAAGCATAGGGATGACGACACTTGCCCGACGTAACAGAAATACCATATCACAAGCCATATTGAATTGGAGTCCAAGTTGCTTCCCCATTTCCCACCGCCCATTTCCTTTGGATCTAATAGGTAGCGAAAGAGATTTGGATCAAACGATGAGGTCATTGTACCTGAACCGAACCGAAGCATATTCTAAGGATCTGTAAACTTTGTTTTATAAAAAAGTTAGCGAAATGCTAGGGCACCGTTGCACTGAGTCTATCATTCTTGAAGGAAACTACTCTGCTAATGAAAAGATTTAAATTTTAGGGAAAAAATTTGCCATGAAAACTTTTCAGACCACCCTCGTATATGCCAAACTTCAACATTTAGCGAATTTTAAATTGCTATCGCCTATTACCGACAAATTGGACTATGCGTTCCAAAGTGAAAATGATGAAATTCCTCATAGAAGCGTTGTTGTAATGTGGATTTCCTGAAAATTCCTACATTAGACAGACAAGTTTATCACTGTAGCGCTGGTGCGACACAAAAAAACGATATTACACGGTCTTCCCAATATTTTCAGAATTCGGTGATCGCGGTAAACGCGACGCCCATCAGAGCGAATCAGCCTCCGCTGAATATAACAAAAGTGATGAAGACCATTTTTAAAACGCATTCCAATGTCGAACGTTTTAAACGCAACAACCCAACTGTAATTAAAGCGCAGACTTTTATTGAACTAATACTGGGAATTGTGGACATCTTGCAGTTTGGCAAACGCAAATTTCAAAATAAAATGAAAGAATGAATTAATAGAAAAAAAAAATCTTTATTATATAAGAATATACATATATATATATATTATATATATATATATGTATATATATATATATATATATATATATATATATATATATATATATATACATATATATGTATATATATATGTCTATTATATATATTGTTGAATATGTTCTGAGAAATTACTTTTTTATTAATTAAAGTTTAACAATAATAACGAAGCGAACACTATATGCCCTGCCTTGATATTACATTCGTAATAAAAATGATTTGCATAAAAAACTGCTGCTCTCACTTACTTGAAATCGAGTTATCAATAAAGCAAGAAAAAAAAAAATATATATATATAGAAATAGAAAGGTATTCGAAATAGTACAATAATGAGATAAAATTCAACGATTTTATGTTAATAAAATAAGCATTGATGTGGAGGAGATTCGAGTGTGTATCTTAAAACTTTTTATAATATATCGTAGGTTCATGTTGATGTTGAGCGTGTGCATGTATGTATGTGCATTAGATAGAATATGCTGCATATTCTGCGTAGGTTGCATGTAGTAAACGCTCTCTAGAAGACCGCTTGTAGAAAAATTTCTAATGCTATCTATATTGATTGCCCTGATTGGATCGTGAAAACCAAATCATGGAAATACTAAACGATGCAGAGTAAATGATGTTCGCTATATACACTTTAAAATTTCTTATTCCTGATGGTCGAATATTCTCGCTTACGTCCATGTTATTCCTCGTTCGCGAAATCTTAGAAAATTGATTGAATAAATGGCGCACACAATGGCTGTGTGTGTGTGGGTATGCGTGTGTGTGTGTGTGTGTGTGTGAACTGTTGTTTAAATAATATTATGAGAAATATACATAAAACGTACGACACCTAATGACTAAAATTTTGAAATATGTATGTAAATGCGCGTACATACTGGAAATACTATGTCACAAGATGGATTGAACAGTCAAAATGTGTTGCGCATATGTGTTGCTATTAGTTTTAATTATTTGTTGTCGGCTTTTCGTAGATTTTATTACGGGTAGTGTTAATAAGAGATTCTTGCGCTTCAGCCGCTAAGTTAATATTTGCAACAGCGCCAGATAACATGGGAACGGTATTCGGCTGAAAAGGCGTTTGATGCGGTGGTGGCAAACACCAGTAACCCTGCAGAAAAGATGAAATGAAGTTAGCTGAAGAAAATTAGGAAACAGTTATTCTTATGCCCCACACCACTTGGAATACACAAAGGTATGCTAAGTTTGTGCGACTGTATGCGGCGTCCAGAAGAACTTGAGATACACCCAACTTTTCTTATAGCAACCGATTCAGAGTCATTTCCTGAATCGGTTTAAACTTATCGGTCCCTCCATCTGTCTGTCTGTCTGTCTGTTTTCCCGTGTTCAACCTACTTGCTGCAATTTTTGAGATATTTTAATGAAATTCGGTACACTGAAGGGTTTTCTTTGCCCCAAGAACGAACGCTACTGAAAATGTTTCGGTTCGGACAAGCTTTTCAACGATTTCCCTTGTAACGCCTTATTTCGAAAAGTCATTACATGAATAACACTAGAGTGGTGTAGGGTAATTAATAGTGGCCCACGGCCTACCATGGTGGTTTTTCTTGTTTTATATACGGGCGAATGGACAAAGTTTTTATTTACACCAGTCAAAGTCATATTATTACATCATTTACAGTTTTATATAGCAAAACAAGTTCCATACCCCATGTACCGTTTTCAGCGCACGCTAAATTTATATGACAAAACCAAATTTTTAAACTGAGATCAGAGCCATCATCACACATCATAGTGTTTTTACTTGTTTGTTTGTTGAATTACTCGACTTCTCTTTTGAATATTTATAAGCACGAAAAATGTGTATCGTCTCTCGCATAAAAAAAAAAGGAAAAAAAAACCTTTTTATTCAAAATTATTGAATTTAGCAGCGTGTACTGAAAAGGACGCACGTGCTTGACAGTTACTAATATACGAGCAATATGTTGTTGTGCAGAAATTGTACAAAGACTATCTTGTACGTCTTTATCACATCCAAGCATTAAGGCGCACCATATTGCAAATATTTGGAAAGAAGAGACCGCTAAGACTTGTTCTTAATTTTGTGCAATCTCAGGAAGTCAGTCGGATTTATTGACTATAAGACACCTAAGTAGTAACTAATGCTGACAAATTGCAAATCTCTCTTCTTAGAGTAGTTTGGAATCTTCCATTGCATTCCATTACGTTAAACAAATGTGAATTTGCTCGATTTCAAACTCTGTGCTAGCCTTCTTTTGGATATAACTATCTTGTCATTATTGTAAGGTGCACACAATGCTTCAGCTTTACACCTCAAAGCAAACGTATAATTTAAACGGAAGTAAGGCACTTCTGTCAGTTGAGATGGCCAGCGCAGTCTATACAGATTACCACGTGTAAAAAAAATAAAAATATAAATGTACTTTACCTGTGGAGCTCCCATGTGAGCAAGCGGGCTATGATGTGGCGCCATTATGTTTGGACCATTTGTAATATTTACACCGCCATCAAGAGGTATCGATTTAGGGTTGGTACTGTTTAATGATGTTGGCATAACGCATGAGGGATAGACAAGTGGTACAGGAGGCGGCGGATAAGTGGATTGTAAATTTGCATTTTCCGAAGAGGACAACGACATCGTAACGTTTGATAACGAGGATCCAGCTTGTTCATCGGGAGGTGTAATTACAGATGGATGAATACCAACACCGGGCAGTTGAAAGTTGCATGGTGCGGGCGTCATTTGCATTTGTACAAAAGCCCTGGCATGAGTAGTGGACGGTGGGAGATAATTGCCCACCATCCGGTTTTCGCCATATTGTTCATTGTTAATATTAAAAGCGCAAGGACCATACTGACCGTGAAAGGTGGCCTTCTGCGAAGTCAAAAGATAAAACATTTAAATAAATATCTTCGACTATCAATAACAAACGTTGCTATGTCAAAAACATATCCCACCGTCCCCGCCCAAAAATCAATATTGTAATGTGCCATAGTGTATATAGATGGGCTTCTCGGAAGGAGAGAAGCACAAAATTTGTTATTATAATTAATAATAAAGTATGGAGTGATAAAACTAAATGATAAAAATTACGTACATTAAAATTTTCTACGCCAAATTCCGTAGCCGAATTTGAATCGAAGCCACTCATCGACGATTGATCTTTCGCTGATGGATGTGTTGCCTGCTGCATATACTTTGGATTCTGAGTCAACTTTGGGACAGTCTCTACGGGAATATTTTGCACACTGCTAGCCGATGAATTTTTACTACTATTACTGTTGCTTTGATTGGGAAACGAATTATGAAGAGAGGGCGCGGACTGTTTTGTGATCGATCTATTTGAGGGTGCACTGCCACCGTGCCGGTTTCTGTTATTAAAATAACGTGAGATAAAACGACGTTGTTGATTCGCCTTATTGTTGTTATTGTTATATTTATTGTTGTTGTTTGGATATTTAATGTTATTATTTGAATCGACTTGGTTCGTCTCAATGGCTTGATTGACGTTTTCACGTCGGTTCCAATTTTTTAACTCGCCTGATGTTTTATTCGCTTGCTCCTTAAATTCAACTAAATATGCATAGAGACATAAGTTTATCAATTTGACATATGCGGTGGCAAAAGGACAAGACTTACCGTCTGAATTATTACGCTTCAAATATTTGTGGTAATAATAAATGCCAAGATTATAGAAATGGCGCAATGTTGCTATGTTTGTTGGTAGATCTCCGCCGTCTGCCTTAACAGATCGTTTAGCGTCAAAATTAATGCGATAATTAATTATTGGATTATTAGAAGAATTTTGTTGAATGGCAATGCTTGGACCCGTGGGCGGGGAAACGTTCGGGTGACTTACTACCGATTGATTAACTTTTGTTGTTACACTTGCTTCCGAATTTGGAATAAGCGACGGCGCGGAATTATGATAGGAATTGCTTGGCAATAAAAGCTTAGGACCAGTTGGTGGAGGTAAAATTGGTGGTTGCATGCTTAATGTAGGAGACATATAAACGTTAGCCGCCGAATTACAAACATAATAGAGTGGACCTGGAGGTCCGTTCACTATAGGAACGAATGATGACGGTTGCATTGGTACCGGTGGTATGTTGCACTCGTACGCGTAACCAGGATAATCTTCTGGCATCACTCCAGCATATGGTTGTAACGGATGATAAAAACACTGAACGTCAGGCATATGTATGGGACCTGGGCCAGCGACCTGCTGTTCGAATTCGCAACTTGCCAAGTTTGAATGGCCAGCGAAAACGAGAGAATTCTCAACAGTCGTATCATCTTTCGGTTCCACCGGGAAATGACTTGGGGACGAATATGCCGGTGCACGGTAAAGATCATTCGCATTTGATGGCTTCTTATTACCCTCGTCATTTCGTGAGTGCATGTTTATCGCCAGCGGCATAGTACAGTATTCCATAGCGTGAGTTCGAAAATTCTCCAAATGTGTGTATTGATTCAGTTTATATTTCGAATTTCTACATTGCCGTTGCAGCAATTTATCATTTTCGATAGCAAGGCCAGCCTTGTAGCAGCATAACTCGCTTTTTAGGTCGTTGCAATCAGCGAAACTTGCGTCTTTTCCGACTTTAAAATGATAATTGCAATGTCGTGTAAAACGTAGAGAACTGTACTTTTTCATTTGCCTCTGAAAACGATAGGGAAGACTCCAGGGTTTAAATTGGTCAGGTGGTAACGGAGACAAAGACTCATAGGGTACAATACGCTTTTCCCCCAATTGCTCTACAAAAACAATACAATAACCCTTATCCACGGCCATCTCTTGAATGTGGCACGTAAACATGCCCTCTCCCGATTTGCATAACTTAACGTGACATTTAGCCCCGACCTGGAATATTTTTTGTACTCGCTTCGTGGGGTATCGTATTAACAGTTTTAATTACATAGACATAATAAACATGCAAACATGCAGAGGACACAATTCCAAAGAGCAGTCAAATTTATCATTACGCAGTCACAAACATACAAACACAAAGAAAAATATATTGATCATTGAACAAATTAGGATCCATTGAATAGTACAGCTTTTTCTTTCTATTTTACTTCAAATTATGCCACTAACTTAAATTTTCCTAACGGTTTTTACCCGTAGAAAGTATCCAACTAAAACTATTAAACTTTCACTTAAACAAGTCAATTCGCGTTTTTATTTATTTGGTTGCTTTTTTAAAAACATAATCACACCGATCGGGGACAAGTAAGGAGCCGACCTTTCCGGTTTGGTCGACATTCATTTCAATAAAAATTCACACTTTTAGCCGTTCGACTATAAGAACAATGCTGGTCTTATATATTCAACAATGTCATCCGCTTCAACTCGCGCTACTATTCGAACGGTTATTTGCTTACGGTTTTTATTGTACATAAATTTACTTGTTTTTAAAAAAGGAAAAATCTAAAAATGAATTACGCTCTAACATGACAGCAAATTTACAAATCTCTAGGTGCTCATCTCACTAATTTAGTGAGTAATTTTAAAATTTGATAAAAACATAGATAGCACATCACACAAAATAAAATAATTGTAAAGTCTAAGTCATAGTACCTTAAAATTTGAATCACCGTTATACCAATTCTGCAATTTCACCTCCTTTCGTATCTCACTCCACGTATCGAATTCAATATTACGATACATATTCGAATCGAGAGCCTTCGCCACCTTATATGGGAATGGCGTTATTCCTATGGAATATTTAAATTTTCACATATATTCAAGTATTATAATATTTTCATTTATTTAATTTAATCACCCTCTTGCAACAATTGTCTGACACACGAAATATCTTTTTTGGTCAAAAAGGATTCAGTTGTACGAATCAGCAACGAATTTTCATGTTCGTCGCACTTTGTTTGCTTGATCTGATTTAATAAATCTTGTGAAAATCTTGGGAAATTTGCATAATGAAAATGACAATATTTATAATTTTCCAGGATGCAATTAGTGTTTTGAGGTAAATCGAATTGAAAAAATCGACCGTCTGTCAGACTCATATTTACACAACACCCGTCGTCAGCGTCTTGCGTAAAACATCCAACATTCTCGAAGCCAGCTGCATGCAACATTTGCTCAACAGCAAATGTTACATCGGGTAATTTAAAAAGATCTTTGTAAATAATTTCATAACAAATTGCTGTAAATGAAAAAGTGAAGGAAAAGTAAAATTTAATTCTTTTGTTTCTCGCTGAACACTACTTACACTGACAAATTGCCGCTTCTCGTATATACTCCGCGGTAAATACAGAATCAAAATGCCTTTCCGGGGTATAAAAAACTCGGAACACCGCATCGTAATATACGCGATACTCGTTAAAGTGATTACCCAAGTTGAATGGTTCAAATAATATAATATTGCGCCTAAAAATACATACAAACTCTTTTACACCTCCAATTCGTATTATGTTAAACCATCATAACATCATTCTATAAATATTCATATTATAGTTTATGATTACACTTACTGAAACAAACGTCCTGCTGCTTGCAGCTCCAATAATGTTCCATATGTTTTCAATTTGGACATATCATCTAAATATTCATCGAAATCCCGTTCAACCAAACGTTGAAAGAATTTCCAGTGCTTGCGCATATAAGAAACACACATCTCTCGTATCGCCAAATGATGTAACTGACTATCATATATTTGTTCCGATATTACACGAAATAAACAAGATGCATCACGGGCGGTGTGTTTACGATAATAATTATGCCCCTCTAAAAATTGGTCAATAGGGTCAGGCGCCTGACGACTACCTGATGAAAACGCGCGTTCCATATTGAATTATTTAAAATCGATCCCGATTTTAGTTTATTTTTTCCTTTATCTTAATATATCGTTTCCGTACACAATCTTTGCGCTTATCTAAAAAAAAAATCTGAACTTTACGTCAACGAAACTGTACTAGTCGAAGTTTCAAATAGCACTATAGCAATTTTCAAGGTTTTCTTTTCTTGAATTTAAAACATGGGCAGCCATTTTAAAATTCACTTCTTCATCTCTTTCTTGCTCAAGCCACTTACTGGTGTATAAGAAGTTAATTCAAATCGCATTTAATAGTTTAAAATATCGGTTTTTAACAACTATACCTTATGTATTTCAAGTTCTAGTTTTATTTTTTTCTTTTGATAATATTTATGGTCCTTCTTTTAATAGTGTACCTTCTCGAATTATGTCTTTTTCTACTTCACAATCAGGATTGGCTACATATGTACATATCATCTATGTACAAAAAACGGTATATTTAAAACGTGATAACCGATCGCCTTTTTTACAATTACATTGAAAAGACCGTATACAGATAAAATTCTTGCTTTTTTCGTGCTTCTTGTTCAAATGCAATTTATATGTAAAACATCTCACTGTCAAATGAATTCTTTGTCTTTGAACATCTTACCGCCATTCAGTATAAAAAAAATTGTATCAGTTCATAGTACCGTTAAGTTCAGTGATGTCAATATGATTTGGTAATCCTAAGCGCTCAACATAGGTAAGATATAATTATCGATTATCGATAAATTTACAAGTACATAACTAAGCACTTGCATTATCTGTGTTATATGATTTTTTTAGGAGAATTTTATACATTTAGATTGCATGAATATCAAAGAGAAAACGCCAAATTTGGATTTTCAATATGTTTAACATCAACGTTAAGCATATAATTATTATCTATTTGTGAAACGGAGGAGATTATTTCGAAAATGTGTCTTTTTTTGGTTTGTAAGAATGTCATACTTTTAAGTGAAAAACTAGTCTTATAATAATATTCGAATATCTTATGTTCTTATATCTTATATTTCGTAATAGCTTTGTTTCTAGTCTTCATATAAACTGCCTACTAACAATTCAGTGGCCGCATATTCGAATCTGAACTGCGGTAGGGTTTTCATATACAAAGGGGCATATAATCTAAATTAGCCAGTAGCATTTAAACTTACACTTCATAAGTTCATTTACAAAATGTATTGAAAATAAATAAATACGATAACTTAATTTCAAAATTAACCACAGTGATGAGTGCACGCTGGGAAGATTCAATGAAATTGAGACAGCACAACAACTTAATTAAATCCAAAAATACTTGTTTTTTGAGTTTAATTTATTCGCATGCTTTTAATAAATTGTAAAAAAAAATGAAAAAAAAAACCGGAGGTACAGAGGTATTCAAAATTCATTCAAGCTTCCATTTAAAGGCGAATCTAAGAATAGCTTTCTCAGTTAATTACCTATGATACCGCTTAGATGTTGCATTTTAGCATATAATCATATACTTATTAGGTGATCCAAAGAACATTAAATATAATAAGAGAGGACATGCAGTGTTGTAATTCCGCTACCCATTAAAATACAGAGAAATTAAGTAAACATTAGAAAATAGGTCCAAACTGTCCAGAGTTTGGTACAGGCTGGTATAAGCATCTCTAATTTCAATTTCAATTTTTGGATGCATAAATTTCAATACTTTGCTCCCCTCGATCGGAGAAGACAACATCATACTAATTCCATCACTTCAAGCATTATGAAGCGATTAACGTACCGTTCTACATCTTCAATAGTTAGCTTTTTATTGGTCTTTAGAAATTAAATGTATTAAATGCTTCCGTGGCCATTCTTCACTTTCTTTGGGAATTGAGGTAGCACTTAATTACACAAAGCCCGAAAAATTTTAAACGAAATTTTAAAAATGGTCATTTGATTGCGCATGGTAGGTTTAGTGTTAATATTGGGGTTATGTTCGATATCTGTGAGGAGCAGCTTCGAGATTAAAACCTCTGCCATTAAATAAATAACACAAAGAATCTTCGATATATACATTTTCACTTATTAAAATTTTCTGTCCATAGGACAAATACATGTTTGCGAGAGTGCGTGTTTCAACCTTTTCAATAATAATAAGGGTACATAAAATACGGCGAGGACGTCTCTTGTGGATCTCCACAACTCTTCTTCAATTTTAATTTATATATATAAAGATATATGTATGTGTATAAATGTACATGTGTATACATGTACATTACTGCAATCATACATAAGTGTGATAAGGTGGCAGCACGACGTATTGCATTCTGTTAAATGGCAATAAGGATGGCAACACAACGTATTGAACTCTGTTAAATAACAGCACCAACGTCTTGCATTCTGTTAAGTGGCAATGAGGGTGGCAACACAACGTATTGAAATATCTCATAGCCAGTAGCTAAAATGCTGCCAAATTACATGTTTCACTGTATCAAAATAATAGTTTGCCAGGGTATTCGCGGTACATAAAAAGATACGCAGTAAAGTTAGCGAAAGGGTACGTTTAGTACAAAAGTTTTAAGCAGCCTATCAGCTTGTAATACAACTCCCATTTCGAACGTTTGACTCTTAAACAATTATACAAAACACGCTAACTAATTATTTTATACGTTATAAATTAGCGGGTATATAATATTTAACATAAGTTTTTATTTTACCTTTAAATATAAATTATATACTTAAATGGTACTGATAAACAAACAGGAAATTTATTTATAAAACAGATTAGTCTGTGTTGGAAGAGTGGAATAGAATTTTTAGAATGCTTCTTTTATCCGTTTTCAATAACCCCATACTTGTACACATTTAAAAATTTCGGTTATTAAATAACGCGACACGATTCATAACGAAGAGAAAATGATCCTACGCCTCATTACTCATGCATTTAATGCCCAATTGTGAGTGTATTGTTTGGAATCAAGTGATGTTTTATCTAGAATGAGCATCAAGTTTGAAAATTGGAACTAATATAGTTATAAATGGTGCATTTTTGTCCCCTTTAGTCATTTCTGCTAAAAAATTACGGCCGCATTGTTTTTACCCAAAAACCAAAATTGCATGTTGTATATTAATTATATGTTATAAAATTTGACTATGAACTAAAATTACATAAAAAATTGTAAATATACGCTCCATAATAGAATTTTTTAATGAATTTAACTAACCAAAAAAAAAGCTTGTTAAAATATACATATACATTATAAATGTAAACAATATCATATTCAAAGAGGCATTTTACACCAAGAAAATCAATTCATTTATAGTTAAATTTATAATTCGGAGTTTTAGCTAATAGAGAATAAAAACGCCCTTGGTAATAAAGCTTTTTTTTCATTTCCTGCCAAATTAAAACGTCTCCTATCCAGTATGTTTGGACACAAAAACTGCATCAGTGATTAAATTGATATATTTTTTGATCTGAAATTATCTTTTTCGGACGCACTGATTAATTACTCTTGCAATCAATGACATTTAGAATGAACACATTTTTGTTAGGCTTTTATTGTTCTAAAAAATTTCAGTTGAAATATCAAGTCAATTTTACTATAAGTAAAATTTTATCCTCTCTAAATTTAGAAGACCACTCGTTGGTCTAGGTAAGAAATGTGCAGTGAAGTAAATTTTACTCTGAGAAGTAGAATTTACGATTCTCAACAATTTTTGTCTTTTAATTGAAGCAACGTAAATGTAATGAATTGAATGTGTGGGGTGGCCACATCGTCACTTTATAATTAAAAAAATAATTTTGTTCTTCCATTTCCATTAATAATTGTTTTAATATTTAATACACTAAATATAAATAAATATATAAAAGGTGGTCACGTGTGGTCACCTTAACTACAAGTATCACGGAGACATTTTCAATGTTTACGAACACGATCATAAAAAATAGAAAAGCAAGCCAAGACAACCCACATGTTTTCCTGAAAAATAAATAAAATTATATAAAACAATATATATGCAAAAACTTACTGACTCTTCGCTGGACGCGGTTTAACCGACGCTGGTCATCCCCATATCCACTGCAACATCCCCACGGCTACCTTCACCGCTCTTAATAACGTAGAAATCTGAAGAAAATAAAGTGTAAAGAAAAAGTATTAAGTTAAATAATAAGAGCCGATAGCCTGTGTTGCTAGTGCGCAATGTCTTTTTTTTTTAGTCTAAGAATTTATTTCATTAGTCTAAAATTTTAATAATAAATAATAAATTCAATCACTCATTTTCGCGTTATTTTATTATTGCCAATAATTAAAAACCCACTATACATAATATGCTATATTATTAATAGTAATAATAATTAAAACATATTAAAATTTATTATTTTAATTTTTATCTTATCTTTAATAAATTTAACACTTCAATTGACTAGAAATTTTCAGTTACAAAAAGGGGCTACAAGTTATTATTTTTCCATAAATTCCAATGAAATGTAAGTGAAACAGGTGTACATGAAATTAAAATATGAATTTAAGAGTTTTTATTTTACATTTTAAATATATAAATAAAAAATATAAAAAGTTTTATTATTTCTATGAAAGGTTAGATGTATGATGGTAAAAGGCGAAATAAACAAAAGTTATTTTTATATTTCACTTTTCAACTTTTCGCGCGTATTGAAAAATAATTAATGAAATTTGCTTAAACATATGTTTAAGAATCAGATGTTCAGTTGGATAAATACAGGTATGTTTTATAAAGTTTATGAAGCAAAGTTGCATTTGAAATCTGTGTGTGAGTTATACAAATTTGTATATACAAATATATACATATTCAGTTGAAATTTCAATCAAGTCAATGAAGGGTATAAGCTTCAAGTTCGCGCTGTTACCGCGACTAAAGTTGTCTGGAAAAGATGTAAGTGTCCAGCTGAAAAATTAAAAGAATCTAAGTGCACAGCATTTGAATATTTTTGTGACAAAGTGCTTATTGTTGTTGTCTTTTAATTGTTAATGAACATCGTTATAATTTTGCTAGAAAAACTTGCTATCATTACATTTAGTATTAAGCTATATATTATATTATATATTTATATATATGCAGATATATATACATACATAGTATGAATATGTGCTAATGCATATGTAACAAGACAATTCTTCCTGAAATAATTTAAATAAAATGATATATCGGAAACTTCTGAAATTCATTTAGACTCCCCTTTTTTAATTTCTTTCATTTTCTTAATTGAAATGCAATTTATTGGAGACCTTCGAGTTCAAATTGATTATGAAATAATGACGTAGGCATATGAAATTTTTTTCCAAATTAATGTTTGTATGTATGTACGTATGCATGTACGTACTGCACAATTTATCGGGCACATTTTACCATTATGTGTAATACGTAAGTCGCAACCATGAATAGTTGAATAGTTGTGGAGGAAAAAGCGTTACAGCATGGTTTTATATTTCACATTCACAAATAAAATCAATAAATATTAAGCCAGCTACTAGCTTAAATGCAAAAGACAATATTCCGAACTGTGTGCATTTAAATAGAAGAGAAGGTTGCAAGGGGAGAGTCTGAACTATACAAGCAAAGAGAAATAAAGATACAGTTGCATAAAGCAGAAGCAAATAAATGCTAAGAGAAATGAATTAACTATTTTTACTCTCCCAAATGACATACGTGCATTTATAAATGTATACAAAAGCTCACGTTTGATCAAAAATCGCGTGTAAAGCAATTCAGTATAGTTAAATGTAACTGTGTATGTACAGGAAAACGCTGAATAGCGCGGATACTGGTTTTCCTCGAACAAGTACATCCTTGCATAAAATGGCATTCTATGCTTTTTAAAATCCGTTCATCGGTACTATACTTGCAAAATAAAACTTTCAAATTGATAAAGTAATCCTTTGATTTTTGGGCCTAGAAGTCCCTTTGCACTAGAACATCATTTCGTGAAACATGGTCTCAGATAACACGTCGTTATTGCTGTGTCATCTATGCATTTGCGCATACATATACATATTTATATGTTTATTTATATATATTAATTAAAAAGTCGACGTACACGTGCATACACATAAATTCAAAACGTAGGTACTTTTGGCGGGATTTATATTGAAGGCCATGTTATTGTATCTTTAAAGACTAGAATTGCCGACTATTGATCTAATTTGATCTTTTTCAACTTTTGAATTTTAAAAGTAATAATTATGAACTGTTCCAGTGTAAAGTTCCAAGATGGTCTTATGACTGATAGATGCCTCTATATGCATAGAGAGAGTATTAAAATATCCTTAATTAATATTTTATTTACTTGACCGAGCATTCAAGTTGCTGATGGCATATAACTATTCTTATCAATGTAGACTGACTATTCTTATCAATGACTGAATGACTGAAATTCGAAACGGAAGTTCATTGATCGGTTAAAAACTGGGGAAATGCGTGTGATCTGACCACAAGAATTTGAGTTAAGCTACCTACAAGAAAAACCAAACACAATTTGTCTATTTTTCACCTAGAATTTTCGATCCTGTTCAAAAACTGTTACTCAGGCAATTGTCAGGATCGTCTGCATGTTCCATCAAAAATTGGTGCCAATCGTCTTACTAACATGTCCACGTCCAATATTTAAATAGCTAACTTGGCATGTATATCTGGTCTTACGTTTATTGAAAAAATGTTGATACTAAAATTGTTTCGTACTTTTTCATATCATTTGTGCAAATGAAGGAATACTTTTTAAGAAAAGTGATATTTTTTTGTACCGTTATCGTAGCTATAGTTATGAAGTAGACATTTCGTGTTTACAAGTTGTATTAGATAGCACGGACATATATGCTACACATTATACAAGTATAAAACTATTTTTTTGCGTAATAGAGTAAAGAGAGTGAAACTTTTGCGTCGACAAACGCGTTCTTTTTTAATCTTTTCAGAGGAATGTTTTGACTTTGTGTTTTTGGGAGAAGGTTAGGTTTTTGCTGTCGGTGTATTCCCTAGCATGTTCTTCTTAAACTGAAATAAATTTGAAACATATTAGAATAAGAATTGGCCGCTTATATCTACCTATCGTTCGGTACTATTTGCATCAAAATTACTCGTCAAAGATTGAAGAAGCCTTATGTAAATTTGTTCAGCAGCGAGTGCACCATATGCCCATGGGATTGAAATATAGCATTTCATAATTCGATACAGTACGTTGAACAATCAAATATTGGATTACGACTTTTTCGTCAATTCTTTAGTATTAGTGTTGTTTTCTCTTAAAAAGTCCCTTTTTTTTTGTGTTATAAAATTTAATAGTACCTTTTTTTATGGCCATATCATATACATTTTAGAATAAATATTATCATATAATGTACTGCATGGGCTTGGTGGCACTTAAACAATTAAATACATTGTAACAAAGCAAAATTTTAAATATTTACTTTCATAAATGCTATATACGAAATCTGTAATTCCCACCGTTCGTAAACATGTAATAACTTGCTCAATTCGTTTGCAAGATTGAAAAGTGTACGGATCTGAATTCACCTGAAATTGTATTCTGCTTTATTTGGTTTTTCGTTCGTTGTTAAGAATACAATTATACTTCGAAAAAATTTGATGTAATTGTACATGGCTAAGTGATATTTTGGCGTAAAAAGACACTCAGGTTGAAGTTTAATAATTACGTATTATTTAAGAAACATAATATCCGTCTTCCGTTTGCAATTACGTTATAAATACGTTAGCTAAGACAGAGATGGTTTCGATCGAAATAAAACCTTCTTCGCCTGCAAAGTCGCTAATGTTAACATTGTGCTTATGATGAAAATATGAAGAAATTTCCAACTTGACGAAAATGTAACTTATTTATCTTTTGTGGAGTTTTTGTTTATGTATAGATTGACTGATAACTGTTAATAAAAAATGATGGCAGTATTTTAGGAAAGTTTATGTAATTTATGAGTTTATAGGCGAAAGTATATTTATATACATAGTCGTTTTTATCTTATCATTGTGGCATAAATTTAAAGTGGGATTTTTAAAAAAATAATAATTATAAAAATCAAAACATTGACAGCAGAAACAGCTGCGCGAGACAAAGAAGCTACCGATTTACGTACAAATCTCGATCGTAATGAAATCCTATTCGAAATGCGGCATCAGCAAAGTTGTTTGCAAAATAAATTAATAGTTACCGCTTATTGAAGAGTAAAGGAACGTATTTAAAAAGCAGTCGGTCGTGTATTAAATTAAATTTCAACAGGCATTTTTGTTTTTGTATCAGCAAAACGAATAAGTATAATAAGTTTCATGTATATCCTGAAAAGTTGAAAAACAATGCGTGACTTTTAACCGAAGCAAATTTTTGATAAATCCATGTGGAAATTTTTAAATGAACTCAAATGTCGCACACGAAATGCTTCGTACGCATATAACTATGCATGTATGTGCCTTGATGCACAGTGCTGTGGAAAAAAAGCGGCTTAGTATGTAACCAGTTTTATAATAAGATTACATGATAAACAGAGTTGCGTTACTTGAAGTTAAATCATATATCATCATTATTGGTTCGTACTTGAAAAGATATGAAAACTGTGTGTTTAAAATATTTAACACTTTTCTGTAGCTTTTTCGAAGCTGTCGGTGATTGAAGTGCACGTTGCCAAAAACCTAGAATGAAAAGAGGAGAGACTGTTAATATTCACAGTCAGGTTCTTCGGCAATAAGTCCACAGAGAGTGCACTAATGTGTACAATAGGTTTCAAGAAGGTCTGTTTGCGGTAAAGCGTATGGCAGAAATCATCTATATAGGAAAAGTAATCTTGTGTCCTTTTGAATGTTATGTGTATCTTTTATCTTCAACTGACCCTTCCATTGCTGTACTAAGACACTTTGGCATCAGAGATTAATAGTGCTTTACGTTAATGGCATGACTATTATTAATTTTTTAATCTTATTTTAAATCCAATTTCCATCGTCACTTATTATTAGATGCAATGAGTTTTCACATACAGGTTCCTTTCTGTTTGAGTTTATTTTCATTAATTCATCAATATTTGTACTTTTCGTTAATGCTTTAAAAATTTGGTATGGATCTTAATCCAACATTCCGTGCCATTCCTCTTTTCCAAGAATTAGCGGCAGTTAAGATCTTTCGTCGTACTTAACCTCGAAAACCTCGAAAATCATTTTTAAATCCCCGTGAACTTCTTTTAGTGTAAGCAATGAGCTTCAGCGGCAGTTTGAAATAGAATGGAAACACTTTCGATAAATAAAATTTCAATGCGTTCTATTCAGTTCATCTTTCGAAAATCCTGAAATCCTGAAAATATGTTGACATTTTAGTGCACACACATATATGTATTTTTCAAGCAAAAGTTTCACAAACGTATAAGGTGCTTCACGTAAAAACTGCACAAGTTTCATAAAAATTCACTTCTTAAGATTATAACTAATATGGACGTCAAGTTAAACAATATGAAATTAAATATTTATAGTCAATGTTTCCCTGCTCTCTGCCTTGGTCTCTTCGAAGATGTACATCTCTCTATATATCTATCTATTGTATGGTGATATTTTTTTTCAATCATAATGCTCGACATTATGAATGTCTTCTGCCCAGGCGCACCGTTAATAAGGAATATTATTTAGGTAAATGTTATGAAGTAGACCCAATTAATTTAAAAGAATTATTAAAAATTTTTCATTTTATAAACAAATTCATTTCCCAGTTCTCGAGTACGATAGTAAAACTCCACACACCATTTACGATAAAATTCAGTTTGGGAGGATGTATGCAACACCACGAAAGATATGGCATAAATCCGGTTTCTATTATAATATCATTTTTTAAATCGGGTTAAGCCCACCTCTCTGCCTTATGTGTATATTTTCGAGATATTTGGTACATAGATATGTTCCGATCCAAGAACGAGTGTTAGTGAAAATGCGTTAGACTGCGAAAAGTAAGAGTACTCGGCACGTGGAACATGAGTGTGAAAAATTTGGAAGAGATAGGAGGATTTTTTTACAGAAATTATGCGAACGCATGGAAGGACATGCTTTAACCGATTCAGAATTTCATAATGATCGAGAATATATACACTTTCCAGAGTTTCTGAAGCTCTCCTCTGGCTGTTGCAAACGTTTCGACAAAATGAATACTCCTCCAACCTTATGTTGATTCAGGAAATTGTTACTGTCTCAAAACAGAATAGAAAAATTAGTGCATCTGCAATGGGCTCTAGTGGATAAAAAAGAAATGGGATGAGAGTGCTTTATGCTATGTTTAGGAAGTAATAGGAAGTAAGGAAAGCTTTTCTAGTCTTGGATCAGATCGATTAGATCTAGATACATACTATTAAATACGTAAGACTTGGAATCTAGCAACAAGTTTTTCTCATCTTCATATTGCGTAAATATTTTGACATGATCGCATGAGAATCGAATTTAAGTCTGTAAGACTAGAAAGCGAAGAGGTTTCTACTGATCATATAGATGAGACAAAAAAAGAATAAATAGGTTATTATGTCGAAAGTAAAATCTGATGACCGCCTTGTTGATGCAATTGTTGGGAAAACCCATTTGGTATGCACGGTTATCAAATATCATTCGTCAGCGAATTCCGGAAAATAGGAATAATGGGAATCGGGCAGCTATTATTTATTCGCATTCGCCGTATATATGCATAGATACCTGTAAATTAACAAAGACAGAGGTTCTGTTAAAATTTATTTTTATAACCGAAAGTTTATGTTTAAATTATATTTTATCAAATTTTTTTTTGCCTCTCCCTCTCTTTCTCTTAAATTGTACATTAGCATGAGGATATTAGCATAGTGTTTATTGTTTATTTCGAAATTAAGAAAACCAGTTCGGTTTGTGAATGCGAAATTGTGCAGTATAAACGGAATTATTTAAAGCTAATTAATAGAGATTATTTATAATATGGTCGGGCGAATATTATGATATTATAAATAAAATAAAATTCTGTTAAGATGATGTGATTTTATTGGGACTTATTTTAATAATCAAGACGAACAATGGGCATATACTAATTTTGCTAGAAACACGCGTACGGTCGATTTCTCTCCGTTCTCTATAAGCGCAAGCCATTTTTTCCCATCTACTCATTATTTGAAATGCTAAAGGGTGCGCAAAAATTGAGACAGAAAGTTGAAACTTGTTACTTATGCGTGCCATGAAATGAATTGAAAAATGGTAATGATGCGCTTACAAATTTGCTCTCAATAATCAAGAAGCGAATCAACTCTAAAGGGAAACTCGAAATTTTTCAAATATTTTCTTTAATTATTTACAATCTCTAGTGTATATATATGCGAAAATCCTTAAAAATAAGTGTTGAAGCCATTTGAAGTGCTTAAGTTCAATTACCAAAAAGCCCATTTATCAGATGATGGGTATCAAAGATTCGTCTCAACACTGATTTACTGACTTATTTATATTAAACCAAGCGTAGGTACATGCGTACGTATGTATGTATATATTATCGTATTCTGGGTGATTTATATTTTGCGATGTCTAGAAGAAGAAGATATAAAACCAGTTTATTTAGTGAACGTAAAAAGAAATATGTTTAACGAAGTTGTTTTAAATAAATTCATAGAAAACGTTTTGCTCTTTAATGTATTCATACTTTGTGTCATATGTGTGACTAAATATATGAATTAAAAACTTGGAATAGAAGTTGGTCACAGTTATTATTGATACGAATAGAATCCGCAAAATAAACGAATAAGATGTTATAGATATGATTAAATACAATTGTGCGTAACCAATGGAAAAAAGTACATTTTTATCAAAAAATTTTTGGAAAAAGCTATTCGTGCATATGAGAAATTATGCGTAACAATTGTGAATGGTTTTATTGCTATTACGTATGTATACATAAACATACGTACATGGCAATGGTAAACATTTGTGTGTTTTTTGATTTTTTTTTTTAGTGTTACCATGCTCGATGATTGAATGTTTTATTCGTCAACAACACTGATAAGTAAATTTTATAAATTTAACAAGCTATGACATCCTTGCTTAAATTCATTAAATTGCAAAAAAAAGAAAATAAAAACTAAAAAGAAAGGAAATAACTAAGTGACAAAGAAAACAATACAAAAATATATGTACATATATTTCTAAAGTCAGCTCGGAAAACACATTTCTGTTAACGAAGATATGAGACGGCGACAAACGCGTAAGGATTTTTTTTTATATTGTAGAATATTATACATTTATAATTGTATAAATCTATTATCTCTTTATTTATGTCTACATATGTACGTATTCGTACATATATTCGCACACATATGTATTAACAGTGAAACGTATATATAAAATCATGAATTATAAAGTTTCTGTGAATTTATGCATGATATTCGCTTAATTAAAGATAATACAATTAAGATGTGATGTGGCATCTAAATGAATTTGGTGGTTAAGGTGATATGAAAGCTCTTTAATATCTTCCTATGTACGCTGGGTTAGTGATAGTTGAAAATTAATGAAACAGATAATGGATATCTTCTTGTATTTTAATTGACGATTCTGTAAACTAAAAAGGATAACAGCTTTACATGAAATACTCTCGAAAAATTTTTACATGTTTAGTTGGTATGTTCATTGAAGCTGACTTTAGCAAATGTGCAGTATAATCGCGGCAATAACATTAATTGTTTGTGATTTTTCCCAACTAAAAAGAAATTGTTTACAATAATAGTTCACAAAAAAAAAAAGGAAAACTAAATCACTAAATAGTTTCATCTTCACTTGATTTATCTTCGCTGTTATCGCATCAATTGTTAACATGCACAAGTTTGATCATTTTGTTTTTACGATCTTAGGACGTGATGGCCACAAATAGTTAACAAAGGATCATTACGTTTACAACGCATGCCTGTCTTTAGCAAGCGTTATTCTGTTCGTAAAGAAAAAATTTTCGGCTTCGTATTCGGCAGGAACATTGGCAGGTGGTTATTAAAAATGGGCGAAATTGGACGAACGCCCAATGTAAAGTGAGAAAATCCTTTTTTTCGAAAGCAAATAATTGTGGATGTGGCAGTTAAAACGTTTAACATTTCCGGGGATATTCTACGTGCGATTTTATAATTGCACTTGTAGGAAAATGGGAGAAATCTCCTACGCCCACCCAATATTGTACTGTATCAAATCTTCATTTATTTATTTTTTTTGTGAAAACCTTTTTAGCGTCCAGAAGAAAGCTTCAGAGATCCCATAAAGCATTTCAATCCTTTAGTCTACCCATCTTTATAATATCTTCCGTTAACAAAAGTGAAGCTTACAAAACGAACTCCTGAAATTTTTGTACGTGCGTCTGTATTGAAAACGTTCAAAGTACACTCCGGCAGTTCAATAGAAACTAAGACCATCGTTGCTTTCCGTATTTTCTGCTAACTACTCATAAACTACAATACACAGATGGTAAAGATTTCCACAAATATTTGAAAAACAAATTATTGAAGCTGTCAACTGCCCCTAACCAATATTGCAGAGTATGAAAGTTAGATTTTTTTTTAGTTTTTTAAGATAAGTTTTTTAAGATAAGATGAATATAAAAGAATCGGCTTGTGCGATAAATAATTAATTCCGCGCATGAATTTTCTATGCAAAATTTTCGCATTCAACGCTTAGGATGTGAGCGATCCCAGGTTTACGCAATACCAAAGATTCAAGAAGTGGGCTGTGCTTCAAGATAGCAGTAAATAGTAATTAAAAGCGTACTTACTCGTCCAATGAATTGTTGGCTTGTTCCTTTTCGTTGATGTCGCAAGTTAAATCAGAAACTCTGACAAAACTCTGTATATTTTGGCATTGCCTTCACCCTAAACGACATATCCCAAACGACTTGTGGTACAGTGTATATTAGGTTTGTGCGGATTCATATAGCATGCAGACCTGCTTTTTGTATTATATCGGTCGATTCAGAATCATTTTCTGATTATAAGCCTGTCTGTCCGTCTGACGTCTGTTCATGTATTTGTGTATTCAACCACAAATCGCAATTTTTGTGATATTTTGATAAAATTTGCTGTATTGACGTGTTTTGAGTTAAATATGAACGCTGATGAAAATGGCTCGCGTCGGTCCACTTTTATGATCACTTCCCGTAAAATGCCTTAATTTGAAAAAAATTTCAATTTTCAAAACTTTTCGACGAAACTCTCTGTGTAACAGTATTTCGACATTCTAAGTTGGTATGAGGAATTTGGAAGGGCTATTCCGGCCGGATATGGTTTCGGTTTACCTTACAATATTATATTCTTTAGACTTGACGCATAGCTAAGGAAGCTAACACTTTGAACAAAATCTGTTTTCATAATTTTTTTATAATTATTATTATTATTATTGGTTTGTAATAAGCGATATAACTAAACAGATAGAAAATTTGTGTGTAAGTGCGTTACGCTTTCCGAAAATATGTCTAATAAACCACTTTAGAAATATGCTTTAGAAAAAAAAGAGAAAGAAAAAAGAAGCAAAAATACGCATGCAAGTAAACAGCTGTCCAAAGGAAAGACATTTCGTTGAGCGGCTCTTCCCACAGAAAGTACACATTTTATCTTTGTTTGACACCTGTTCGATACTTGGACTTTGTACCAGTGCATCAGCACTGATTGTCGTAGCTGTCATCTCAATTATATTTTCTTAAGATTTTTCTGCTCTCCTGAGTATATGAATAAACAACGAAGTTTGAACCTGTACGCCGATCACCCTTTTTTAACTTTTCTTCGTGCTTTAGACAAAGACTTAACACCTTATGTCTAAATGGAGGGGCAAAGTGCAAAATACGTTTCGATCTTATGTCTTGACAGAAGATTATGTCTTGAAATACATTTTCAATCCATGCGATATGCATAACCTATAAAAAACGAAAGATTAAAAGAAATTTGAATTTAAATAATCACTAAGTATGGATGTACATAAAGCGATTGAATTAAATCAAACAGATAAACATAAGGTGGGATATAAGGGATTGCATCGCTATGCATCTTTATTAGAGAATGGATTCTTTGATGGCTTTATTGATGTTTCAATTCTCCAATTCTCCGAGAAAAATGAATTTCCAATGCTTTGCTCGAATATACCCTTCAGGTGGCATCTACCGGAAAATATTTTTCAAAAAGCAAAATAAAAAAGTCATCATAACATTATAATAATAACAATAAAATGAAGAAGAAAATTAATTATATTTATCATAATAATATTTGGCACTTCGGCTTAAATCAATTAGTTTTCGTTCGATTAAAAAGAAAAAGATAAATAAGGCAGACAAAACCGTAAATAGTTAATAGAAAAAAAAAGCCAAAAAAATTAAGTTAAAAATTGATATTGAACGCGAATAAGTTAAGCAAATTACATCCTATCAATACGTAGGTGCCGAAAGGATTGCTTCTCCCAATGTTTTCAGATTTGAATTTAAAGTGATTTTGAAAAATATTCGAACAAAATGTGTGACTGCAGTAAACGTGAACTTTTTTATCTATGCCTGCGACCTTCACATGGATACGCAGCTTTATCATCAAGTGAGGACGGTAAGGTGATCTTCGCATCTTTACTGGATCGATCATTTCTCAATCTCATTATCTCAATCAATGAATTGAATGATACTTTTTTTATTAAAAATTATTTCCAAAGAAAAAAGAAAAAAAAGGGTAAACACGACGACACGTACAAATATAAATAGCTGTTGCGGAAAATATTCCAAAACCTTGTCCAACTTAGAGGAAATACAAACTCTGCTATCCATTAAGCAATTATAGTTAACTATAATTAATAATTTTCCTGTGAGAATTTTTTTATTTATTTTTAAAAAACATTCGCGGTTAATAAAAAATAATAATTTTTTGTATAGTTTTGTGAGAGAACGACCAAAAACATATTTGTTCTGTTTCTGCGGGATTTTAAAAAATTACGTTGACACTTGTTATAGATTACGTTTAGGAATTGCACTTGTAAATCGAAGAAAGCTTTCGCACTCATTCTGCCTTAAAAAGACGCAAAATGATTTTAAAATGAAATTCAAATGCGATTATTATGTGAAGATATTTGGATTTGATATAAGTAAGAATAGCGAATAGTCGAGTATTGTCGACTGTTGGATACCCTACATTACTTCGCTAACAAGTTCTGCATTATCTTTATGTTAATGTGTAGTTTTCGTGGCAGGCCTCATATTAGAGAATGGGTGGCAAACCCACAAGCAAGTTACTTGTCAAAGATTTTATTAATACGGAGCCAAATTTCATCAAAATATCTCACAAGGATACATGGACAAATGAGCTTAATAAAAGATGGATCTATCTCAAGCCCTTCTGGGGATTACAATCGTTCGCACAAATCTAATATACTGCACCATCCTATAACATAATTGGTATAGGAGAGTATAAAAAAGCTTTTGGGTTTTGGGTTTTCTCTTCGCCCTCCGCAAACCGGTATTGTTTATGAAAAATTTTCTAAACAATTTCATATGATGAACATTAGGAAACACTGATTCAAAGTGCGATACCGCGTATGCTTATAATTAATCTTTAATAAATTAAGGGCTATAAATTTAATAAACATATTTATCGATAGCCATACGATACTGAATATGTACGCACAATACGTACACGTATATATTTATCCCGATTTATATATATTTAACACACCAAATACATTACAATGATTACGTTATCGCAAGTTCAGGTGTGAACGCGTGTAAAAGGCATTTCAATTATCAAATGTAAGACATTAATTTATTGCTATTATATTAACAGAGTTTATTATATAAAAAGAAGTCCTGGTACTCGATTATCTGCCGATTGCCTTTCTCTCAAGGTTTATATAATAAGAATGTGATGTAGCACTCGCTATTAGTTCGCGGCATGATGTATAGATGCCTAGATCACCATTGACGAATTCATATGATTTTCAGATAGGAGCAACTTTCAAACGAAATATGTCAAGATTTCATGAGATTTCGACAATTAGCGTTCTTGGCAAAGAAACCTCTGAATTTCATATGCAGCATCACTAACAAACAAGTTTAGCTTGCATAAGGATTTGCCAGTAGTCATTATATATCTATGTATCATCCTAGGAACTTATTGAACCATTGATTATGCAACTAAATTGGCCAAGCTTTACGCAAATGCTTAAAGTCACAATATATGTTATAAACTTTAAATTGATTTTAAATCGCCAAAGCTACAGCCAAGAGATTAGATGGCCACAATGGACGTATTCATGCGTTTTTAGTAGTATCTTTTGATTAGTTTGCATTTGGGAAGGATCGTAATCGAGCCACTATTTGTTATTTAAATTTACATTTAGTAAAAATATTGGTCACGAATATCGAAACATCAAAATGTATTCAACTGCATTTACCTAACTTTCTAAAGAACGAATGTTTTCACACCTCCTTTTATATATATCGTAATGTATTAGTATGGGAGTTCTATAAAATGAAAAAATTCGTCCGATTTTATGAAGAGAATTGAAGCCTTCGTGCTGAATTGAAGCTTGCCTAGGTACTCTGCTGAAATTTTAATTAATTTCTTGGCTTTCGAAAACATAGTTGTTGTCGGTTTATTTGTTGTATTTCCGGTGTGCACTTTAATCAATTTTGTCCATTTCTAGGAACAAATTGCCCACAAGGAGTTGCAATTCTTTGTCTCAAATCTGAAACCGATATTTACTATAGACGGATAGACGGATGTGCTTAAACACATGCACAATTAATGTTAATAGATATATATATTTTATGAGATCCTTGAAGCTTCTTTCTAGATTCCTTGCAAACATTTTAACGTAAATACATAGTTTCGGGATATCGTGCCCCCCTTATTATTTACTTCGTCTTTTTCAAGCTTTTGCATATATAGCATGGCAAACTGCCAATAACATGATCGGACGAAATTTATTTTCATTCTTGGAAAAGTCATCACTCTTTTAGTTACCGCGCAATAAGATATGTGCGTTCGATTGAATTTTTGGATGGCATCTTGTCCCTCGTCAAATGTTGAAATTGCTAACCCTTCACAGTTGAGAAGAAATTTGAAACTTTGCATGACATCACTGACGGGTGTCAAGAAGCCAAATATAAAAGTGCCCAGTAGTGGTAGATCCGCTCACTATTACATCTCTGGAAAACTTAAAATTGAAAATATTTGACAAAACAAATCTGAATTCGCATTCTTTCTCCGTCTCTCATCCTCACTATTTCTCCCGCTATCCTTTCTTCTCTCCTTCCTAGGCTTTTTCACTGCTTCAAATAATTGATATGTATCTATGAAGTTGAGAGAGAGAGAGAAAGAGAAAGAGAGAGTGAGAGAGAGAGAGAGGGAGAGGAATAGAAATATGAAACTTCATTCTTGTCAAAGTAATCTTTTTTAATTCATTTTATGCTCATAAATAAACAATACCCCCTTTGCGGCTATTATGTGGACAATTTAACGCGCGATTTATTCAATCTGAAATAAGATACTAAAAAGAGAATTTCAGAAAGAAATTGAAAAAAAACAAATGTAAGAAAATTATATTCGGTTGCGACCGAATCTTTTATGCTCAACACCGTTATCCTATAGGAGGTTGACAAAAAAGGAAAAATGTATGAGATAAACAGACGGGCAGTTGCTTAAGCCAAGAATTTTAATGAAAGTGAAATTTTAATACGCTATAATGTTGGGTCAGCTTTTTCCACTTTTTCGTACAGATACTACAGCATCAGCTATAGAAGATAGGTTCAGAATTTTTGTAGATTTATTTGCTGTACTTGATGAGTAATCAGCAAAAAACCAACTTTTGTTTCTCTTTGTATAAGAGGTGTGTCGTCACTTTACCTACAGCTGTAGGCATGCCCTTCGACCGTCTTCAGCTATTTCCAATATCAAGCTGCGTGCAAGAAATTCCCATGTTTCTACTAAATATAAGGCCGATAATTTTATTTTTGTGGCCAGACAGGCATAACATAGACAGGCGCACAGACGGACATACGAACATGCTTAAATCGATTCAGAATTTAATTATGATCAAGAATACATATATTTTGTAGGGTTTCCGAAACTGCCTTCTGGGCATTGCAAACGTTTCAATAAAACGAATATACCTGATGATGGATATAAGGATAAGGAACAGGAGTCGGATTCACGTTATCTCAATTGAATATAAAATTTATTTATTTATTTGATTTGTTCTCATTCGAACAATTTGACTCCGGCTTTGGTTTTAGCATTGCTACCCGTGGTGGTCTTGGTCGGCTATTTGCTGATTTCTACTTAACTCTCTCGCAATTGTTATAGCTATCGTAAAGGAATGGCATGCATAAGATTTATTTTGTTCGTTGCGTGATTCTATAAAGAACGGGGTCGATAAAAGATTAAAACACTATTTCCTAGTAATGTACACTTGTATATATACATATATTTTGAAAGGTTAACAAATTCGCCCAGCTCTCCTTTTTGATTCAGTCCATTATATATAATAATAGTCTGCTTCCTTATTTTTCCCTAAATTCAAAATTGTCTCGATTATTGGAAATTGTCAAATAATTGAAAACAACACACATGACGAACATATGTACATATTGTGTTTTCATTTATTCCCAATGCCTATGTGTTCGTATATCGATATTAAATGCATACGCAGCGTAATTATTATTTGTATTTGTAATTATCATAAAGATTGCCCGCCGTACACCACTTTGCCGTATTTAGTTTTAGCCTAATGGGATCGTTCTTTAAATGCTATCAAATAAAGTGTACTTTCCCGTTTTTGTGGTATAGGAATGCTTATAGCGGTAATCTGATGATTTTATGAGAGAGGGCTTGATTGAGTACACACACAAGTGTAAGTGCACTTGTGCTCGATGGACAATTATGCTTCGTTTACTTGTATGCATGCAAGTGCGCATTGATCGATTTCTGCTTTGAAAGATATGTGCATGTGCAGACATACATACATACATACATACATATATCATTTATATGCATGTATATACCAGTAAACGAATTGTTTACTTTACTTTGACCGCGCGATTTACTCGAAATGTTGTTGTTGTTGGTTGTTTCATTGAAATTGTAATTGATCGATATGACAACAAATAAATTGTGTGATCATGAATAACTACTAATACTGATGCCAATTTTCTTCCCATCATTTGGAGGTGTGCTCTTCTCCATTAGGGGTTTTTCTTTAAATTTTTATGCATACATATATATGTATATATATATATATATATACGTATATATATGTAATATAATAATATTACGTATTCGCAATTGTTGCTATATTAGTTAGTTGGAAATCTTATCACGGTGTTGAACTCTCTAATAACGTGATTATGAGTTGAAGCAATCGAATTGTGGATCGATCATTGTGATGTATATATATATATATATATATATATGTATGTATGTATATATAGTGTATTCATGTGTTTATGCGTGTATGTTTGCTTGTGAGAAATACGTATTATGAAGTGTTGGTAGAGTCTTCGATTGTTCAGTTTGCGGTAAAACATCGTTGAGCAAAGATCGCCATCGGTTTAAAATTGTTTTAAAGCATTCAGATTTCAAAAAAAAAAAAAAAATATAATAACAATAATAAAAATTGAATTTAATAATAATTTCTTCATAGCCCCAATATGAGTAACTTTGCCATAAATTAATAAAATATATATAAATTTATTTGATTTGAAAATTAATTTTGAAACATTAAATAAGGATTTCAAAAGTTGTTTTTAATAACATTTTTTTTTTTTGATTTTGTTTTTATTTTTGTTTTCTTTTTCGTTTTTCATTTTATCTGTTTAATAAAAAAACGTTCGGCTTATATTAATCAAATGAGAAAGAAGAATGTTTGTGAAGCAAATTTGAAAGTGAAATCATAAAACAAATTTTGGTAATTGTTTTTTTTCTTTTTTTTTTTTTATTGTATTAGTTTAGTATAATATAATAATAAAAAATCTTTATATCATGTTCTTGTTTATCAATGGCAAGAAATTCGCAGAATTTTTGTTATAATCGGTTGGTGAATAGTGAGTGAGTGAATGAGTGAGTGAGTGAGTGAGTGAATCGTGCAAACACCTGAATAACTATTGTTTCGAATTTCTAAGCCTTTTTTTTGTTTCTTTTTTGCTTAAAATAAATGTTCACTTAATTTATGCGTTTTTCATGGCCTCTTATAAATTATAATAGTTTAGTAACTTCAACTAAATAATGTTTCTATTCGATACGCTTTTATGGTTCATTTGTTTTCATATATATACAAAAAAGAAAAAAAAAAAAAAAAACAGAAACCGCAGTTTTACGGTTGTTACTAGGTTGAAATCAAAAAAAAAAAAAGAAAAAAAAAGTGCTTGAAGGCTACAGTCAGTCAGTCCACAGCACAAACAAGATCTAAAACGTTTATCAATTAAATTTGATTTATGATCAATTCTTTGTTATACCACATCCCCCAGGATAAACATGAACTAAGTGCATTAAGAGGTTACGTATTCATCTTGGATTCGCTTAAGTTAGTTAGTTATGTATATTTGAATATGCGTTAGAAGAATTTTCTAATAAAAGAAAAAACAAATTTTTAGTGCATATACTTTTACCCCACCATGAGACATGCCCTGATGAACCTGATTTACACTTAACTGCGTGCATTTACTGTACCATCCTCCATCAGCCTTAAAGAAGTAGCTTCCTTAGCACTTAACTAATTAGCATCCATGTACCATTTTTTTTATTTCTTAATGCTTGATGTTTGTTGATTTGATAAATGTAGCTGCAAACGCGTACATAGCCAAAAGCTGAATACGTTCCTATAAGTTTAACCATCATATTAGCGTAAAACAAATCGTTCTTGTGTTTAAATGAAACGCAGGTTTTTTTCTGTGAAAAGGATACGCTCAACTTTACCGTTAATTTCCTTTAGTAATGAAAACAGAAGGAGAAGATCACACATTCCGCGTAACGCGATATATTTCATATCCATTATCTTAAGCCATAAGATTAGCATAGAAAGTATTTTATAAAGTATTATGACCTGACTATTGCATTACGTAGCATGGAGTTCGATGGTTTCCACTTTCTGGAATCGTATGTTATTTTCTCTAGACACTCTCACCATTCCGCTTTAGAAGGCGGTTCTGGCGACTCCTTCTACGGTAAGCGGCTGCTTCTTCTTGAAAATTCCCAACAAGAATAATACACATTTAGGACATTATATCATATACTTTTAGGAAACTTGCTGATCTAATACTCGCCAAAGTTTCTCCAGAAGAATGATTTGGACGTTTAATCACATCCAAGTGATGATCTCGGAACCACGCTATCATCAAATTGAAAAAATAATTCGAATCATTAGCCTGCTGAAATTTTCATAGCAGAGGCATACGGTGGTATTATAACCTCGATCAAGTTTTCAAAATATAAATCTATCCAAAGTGTTTTATCTGAGATGCATCGAAGTGAAAAACACACGTACCATAGGATTGCCTCTGCCATTCGCCATACATTCGCAAACAAAATTAATTTTGTTTCGTCGCTCGAAACCATATTTCTCCGTTTTTGTTAGCCTCCTGCTCAGCATCAAGTTTTATGGGTTGAAGCAAAGTTTTTTCTCTTCACGGAATTAACTTTTCTGAGCATAGGAACTTTTCGAGCGACCCTTGCTGGGAGATTGGTACCGCATAAACGGCGAAAAACAGTTTCTCTCGCTTCGCTTAAGTTAACATGTGATTATCGGAAACTGAAGAAATGTTTTGATTTATTCCGTGTTTCTCAATACTTTTTTTTTTTTTGGGGGGTAAAGCATTCGTGATGAAGTTTTGACACCGGCCTAATGATGCTAATAACCTAGCCATCCTCCTTCTTCCCTATGATGGATATGCTCGATCCATCGAATATGAATTCGGCAAAAGATTTACCCTTATAGTCCACTTTTACGGAAAAAGTATCATAAAACGCTTTACTTTCACAACTTTAAAAAGCTACTGAAGCAACATAAAAAGGCTCTCAACTTTTTACTGCAAGACCTAGTTTAGATGGGATGGGCGTTGCGTGAGCTTTTTGGAAGGTGCGTTTTACAATTTCTGTAGCATAAAACTGCACCATACCGCACCTTGTGCATAGTTTTATGTCCACCTACGTAAATGGTGTGTGTGTGTGTGTGTGTGTGTATTTTATGTAGAAAAGGAGTATTTTCTTAGTAAAATAAATGTTCACGGTCCTCGAGACATTTAAGTCTGCAAAAAATAAAACTGAGAAACTATAGAAGATTTTTTTTTTCTATTTCGCTTAATATAACTTACGGTTAAATGTCACAATTAAATACGTAAGTTATAAACAAAAAAAAAAAGAAAAAAAAAATCTATAAACAAATAAATCCGCTCGGTTTACTGCCGCGTTCTTGATTAATAAGCATATAACGTGTTATTCAATACGATTCAATTTCTATTTATCATATACATACATAAATATATATATATATATATATATATAAAATTTTGAAGTTTAAATGTGCTTCTATTCGTGTCTTCATTACATTTTGGTGCATAAATATATCGCTAAGTCTCACCAAAAAAAATGAGTGCGTCTGGCTGTAATTCGCTAATTTCGTCATTTCACTTGTAACGTCCGAAAGTAAACATCAGCATTGATCACTCCTCTAAATTCAAAAATGAAAACAAAAAATAAAACTACGATGTATGTGACCCATGCACTCTTGAATAGGCTTCTACGAGGATCCAAAATATATTGTAAATAACCTCAAAATAAAAGTAGTTCCCGAAAGAAAAGTTTCAAGCGCTTTTGCTCATTCGACGGGTACTTTTGTATACGTTCACGTGATATATAGGTGATTATAGGGGATATTTTCTAGTTTGGACGCTAGCTAGAGTCTCAACTTTCGATTTTTTTCTATACCCATTTTTCGCTAACTTAGCAAATTGCAAAAAATTGTTAAAAATAGTTCCCGAAAGAAAAGTTTGAATGTTTTTTGCTCATTCGACGGGGACTTTTGTATAGATTCACGTGATATAGGCGATTATAGGGGACATTTTCTACTTTGGACGCTAGCTAGAGTCTCAACTTTCGATGTTTTTCTATACCCATTTTTCGCTAACTTAGCAAATTGCAAAAAATTGTTAAAAATAGTTCCCGAGTGAATGTTTTCTGCTCATTCGACGGGTACTTTTGTATAGGTTCACGTGATATATAGGCGATTATAGGGGATATTTTCTAGTTTGGCCGGACCAGAGTCTTCAATTTCGATGTTTCTCATTCGACGGGTACTTTTGTATAGATTCACGTGATATAGGCGATTATAGGGGACATTTTTTACTTTGGACGCTAGCTAGAGTCTCAAATTTCGATGTTTTTCTGTACCCATTTTTCGCTAACTTAGCAAATTTCAAGAAATTGTTCAAAATAGTTCCCATATAGAATAGTGTTTCATATACATTGAGATGAGATGTCCACAAATATATTTTAAGTTTTTTAGTATGGACGGAGTCGGTTGTCAAATCCGAACTATAACTTAACTTTAAATATTTAAGAAAGCTCTGTTAAGACGTTTACAGAGTTTGGTTAACAGATGCGGTAGATGTCTTTGCTACTTAAATTCGAATTTATCTTCACACGCTTATAATTTCACATCTTATCTGCGTAGCTGATATTAATGTAAAACTGGTCTGACCATTTTTTGTCAGATCAATGTTGCGGACCAAATATTAATGATTTTTATATTTATATTTTATGTATATTTTATATACATTTTTTTTTTTCGACATAACAATGCAGTTGCTAAGTATTAAGAAACTGAGTTTAAGGTCACGTGTAATTTATGTAAAATGTGTAAAATTTATGTTGAAGGGTTAACTGACAGTAAATATTTCTCAAGAAAAAAAAAAAATTGTTTTTTCGGCTTAACAGACACTTTGCGCGTAATTCCAAAATTCGAAAACCGCTTTCGGTTGAACTTTGGTTGTTAATAATAAATTTCTCTCTCTTCTCTTTTTTTTTTGCTCGAAAATTGAAATCCACACATAAAGATTAAACGATTTTTTTTTGCTTTTCTTAAATGAAATTTGCATCAGTTTACACAATTGCAGACGCTTGGCTCCGGTGTCGCTATTTTTTACTATTTTTCAAAAATAATTTTTTTTTTTTTTTAATATTTAAATGTCTCATCATAATGGCCTGATGAAAAATCATCCTTTTATTGTCTTTATTCCCATTCAATTAAAATTGTCGAAAATACGCTTTCGACGCCACTATTACAGTGGCGTTCCCCATTACAATCGCCCATAGAATATACGGTCGAATTTTCTATTTATATGGGTAATGAGCGAAAAACCACTTTTTCATTCCCTTTGAAAAGCAGAAGTGTTCTGAGATCGCGTTGTACTGTGGGTGTGTCGTTCGGCCGATTTTCGTAGCCATATTCCAAAATTTACCAAAGATTTTTGTAGAAACGCAATTTGCAGTGACGGGTGTGGACGATGAACAAAGAGTATGGGGGGAAAGCTAATACGGCGCGATGGCAATCCACGATTCATTACTAAATGTACAGCGCGGTAAAGGGTCTGTCATGGTTTGGGGATGTATATCTGTCCATAAATATGTCCAGCGGACTCTATGCTTCATGTTGCCGACAATGAACATTTTTCTGTGCCTTAGATAACTTGGTTTGGCAAAATTTAATACACAGTCTGCGATGGATCCAATGAAATGAAATTTGAAACGAAAAATTTTAAATTCAATATATGTTAAGTACAATCTATGTGGACTTGCCGTTCGCCCGGTGCCTATCTTAAGATAGATTTGAAAGTGTATACGTTTGCGCGGCTTAGAAAGAAATCAATCGATTTTAAGATCTTTACTGCATATTTTTAAGTTTTATAGTGTAAGTATCTCTACTATCTATTAGCTAATGCCGGATATCAAAAAAAAAAAAAAAACAAAATAAATAAATAAAAAAAAAACACGTCCATATACTAATTTCTTTAAGTACAGTTATATAGCAATAGCTTATTTAAGAGAATTAATTAACATTTCTCTGTCTCTCTTCCCTATATGTCCCTTTACTGTCGACGATCTAAGCTTTTGAGAAAAGCTTATGAATTTTTAAACTATTATTGGATGATAAAAAAACAAAAAAACGTTTTCTTTAATTTGGCCACAGATCTAAATAAACAAACTAATTATGAAAATAAAAATAAAAAGGGAAGAAAAGATAAAAAAGAGAGATTGTGTTCGAAACGAATCTTCTAATGCACTCCACGTGCACTATATTATGGCGGCATATGGAAGTTATTCTTTTGATTTATCGAAGATTTCGAGTTTTTTCGATGCATGGAACCAGATGCGACATCACGTATATAAAATATTTCCTTTATAGTACCAAAATGAAATTATTTTAAAGAAATCTTTTACAAAATTAATTATATCATACTAGTGAATATGTGTGTGTAGTAGTGAAGGCCAATATTTGTTTTTCGCCCTTCAGTCAGAATTTGAAAGATATTGAACTGCTTAGCTTGATAATCTTCTCTTTTGCAATATACAGTTCACTCCTACAAATTCTTTGCATGTCACATTATATTTGTATGTGTGCTTCGTGAAACATTGAAGACTACATAAACGTAGGTTTATTGTCAATCAGCGTAACTCGTCAAAGCCATGAAAATGGCTTCGAATTTCGTCCTATTGTTCTCATTAGGTTAACTTCTAAAATTGGCCAAATTGGCTCATGGTCCTATATATAGTTACTCGTTAATAGGTTAAATCGTATAAAAATCCTCGGCACGAGATATGATCAATACTTGTACTAAAGATATCCTCTCTCTCTCTCTCTCTCTCTCTTTCTTTCTATCTCTCTCTCTCTCTCTCTCTCTTTCTTTCTATCTCTATCTCTCGCATACATTATAACCGTTTCAGTTGAACATTTCAAATATAAAGACGACAGTTGGTTGTATCGTTACTTAATTTTATACCGAACATGTTGCTGCTGCTGGCGACCGCCAGTTCTTCCAAAAATATATTCCAGTGCCACTACCAGTATCATAAATTTCCAACTATATTCATAGGATCGAAAGTTATAGACGAAAATTTCAAAAAAATTCTCGGTGCTTTTCGAGTTGCTCGGAGTTGCTAATTGTGGGCGTGTATGTGAACGAATCACGATCACTCTTTAAACACCTATTCCTAATTGATAAGGAAATCTTTTTTTTGCTAAATTTCATTTTACCCAATGGGTTTCGGTAGAAGTATACTGCAGTTAGGAAGAGCAATGTGGGCGTGTACCAGAAAAGAAAACATTGTCGTGGTAGAATTTCTGAGCTTGAAATCGCAAGGCCGTCAAATTAACGGGTTCGGTAAATCTAGTGTTCACGAACTAAAATCCAACTATCACGCACAATTACTGCTTTGTGATTATGCATTAAGCGCTTGAGAGCTTCAAGGCAAATTGAATTTCTCGTACCCAGATTAAAATCTGAAGGGCGCCAAGATTTTGTGTATAACCGCATGGAAGTGTCTTAAGGAAAAGAATATTTCTTTTTACATAATTTTTATGCATTCGTTTACTGAATTGATAGCGTGATACCTGTAACCGTAACGTAACGTAATAAATGTTTGAGTAAAAAAAATTTTATTTATAAATAAACCTTCATATTATGATACGTGGCTGCCTGGACAGACGTACAGATACATGAATTTTTTTTTTTTTTTTTTACTGTTAAGAACGAGAATAAGGAGGGTGAGGATGACGAATTTCGAAAAATACCGGTAAATTCCCATAAAATTTTTGATTATTATTTCTAATTGCTATTTATGTTAGCTATTCATTATAATAATTCATATAATTTCCTTCTAATAGGAAATTCTTGGTAATAAGTAAATAATACGGGGTATTACAGCAACAGGGAAACTACCTAATTATACTATCCGTTGCACAGAAAAAAAAAACCGCAAATATACATATATAGATATATAGATATGTATATTAGTATGTACACGTGAAAACGTGCAAGTATCTGTTTCCTATAGCAGATTAGAGAATATTTATAAAATTATTTCATATATATCTTAAATTAGTATTTGCAGTTTATAACTTAAGATGCATATACATGCGCATATATATATCTATATATATATATATATATATAATATCATCGAAATTCACGTTGAACTAAAAGCGGCAAACATGTGGCGTCATTTTCATAGTAAGAAAAAAAAAAAAAAGAAGAAGAAGAAGAAGAAGAAGCCTATAACGGCACAAATTGTCGATGCCTTTGTTGACATTTGAAATAAATATAAGAAATTAATAACTTTTGCTTCAAAAACATGACATTTTCTATACTGAACGCAAGGAAGTCACTATTTTACTTAATTTATTGTCATGACGAACTTTTCAAAATAACAGTTTTTTTTTACATTAGTTTATCACATTATCATTGATTGACAATCAACTAAAACTTTGACTTTGACGAATAGCAGCGACGCTGACAAATGTAGTAATGAATTTTTATTGTTAATCTTGGAGCGAATCTTGAATATATATATACATGCGTACACTGCGAATCAAATTAGTTCGCTTCCACTATCCTTTTGCTGTTGAATATAAAAATTAAAATCCAATCATTCAGTCCTTTCTATTCGTGCTGTGTTGTGCTCATAAAAATTGATTAGTTTTCAAAAAATTCTCTATTTAATGTGCGGATTATCTCTAAACGAACGTTTTTGGTAGAGTTGTGGATTTTTCAAGCTTTCAAATATAATACATACAGAGGAAATGATAATGATGATGATGATAATGATGATCATGATGACGATGATGATCATGAACATAGTGGACAATTAATTAGATAAAGCTAACCTTGCTATTCCGACCACCAAACCATGCTGCATCGATCTGAACAGGTGGTGATTAGAAAGCGCTATGTCTGGTAAGTAGATGGAAGCTGCAACAGAGTACGCTTGACAACTCGCGCAATGTGCGGCCGAGCGTTGCAATGCAAGCGGATGACTTCGCGCTTGTTAACCGTTATTGTTGCTCTTTTTTGCAACAATATATCGTTCAATTGTTCAATTGATGTCGGTAGACATCTTCACTAAGAGTTTCATTCGGCCTTAGTTTCACTCGGTCAGTCGTTATACATTGCACCTTGCGCATCTCACTCTATGCACAGCAAAACTTTACGCCCATTACTTTGCCGCTCTGGTGTCCTCGACTAACCTATGACTTTTTGCGCTGGGAAGTGTCATAGTAGACTCACTTTTCATAGCCAGCCATAATACGCCTTCTTTTTTTTGCCTGGTAAGCAATGACACCGCGATCTTCAAACAGTTTGAAATGGCATTTTCAGTCCATTCGTACGGTAGCTATTTTCCCTCCTATTAGATCTTTCCCACCGCATGCAAACGTGTAGAAATATTTGATTCATCAACTGCTAAGCTAATCGAAAGCTCTTTGGGTTGGGCCTTCATCCAATAACTCGTTCGTTGTGTTCGAGTTTTTTTGGTCCTCCAGGCCGTTCTTTGTGATTGACATTAAAAAATCCGACTTTTAAACCATTGAAACTAAAATCTATGATGGAGCAGCATCACCATAAGCTTCTCTTTGATGTTTGATGGGCTTCGGCAGCACATTTCTTCGAATCAAACAACAAAAGTAATGAATGTCGAAAATGTACATTCATGCTTCCCATTACTTCATCATTTTCAGCAATAGATTTCATTGACCAAAATACATGCAAGCGTCTATTGTTCTATTCGAAGGATGGACGGTATTGAAAATTGTTTGAGTTGGATAAGTTTTGCGACCACTTCCTATGTAATGCAGCGACCGAAAATAATCGTTATATGTGAAAACTTTGCACGAAAATCCGTGAAAAGTAATATTTTGGCAGAGTAAACGATCATGGAAGATTTTGATGGGTGGGGAGACTAGATTCCTTTTTTTCAACCTCATTTCACATAAACGTACTTACGAAAAGTACAAGTATTCTTCCAGCTCTAATTTTTACCATTACGATGGTATTTAACTCGAGATAGTGATTCAACTTTCACTCTTAATATACTATAGCGTT
Organism: Glossina pallidipes; assembly: GCA_000688715.1. Lineage (NCBI taxonomy): Eukaryota > Metazoa > Arthropoda > Insecta > Diptera > Glossinidae > Glossina > Glossina pallidipes. The sequence goes on along the minus strand of KK499817.1, from coordinate 1,243,303 downwards.
TTGCTCATTTGTTGACCTCCTTTTCACCCAAGGACTCGCACAATAAGTAAGACAAGAAGATGTCATTTGTGGTATCTTATGATGAAAATCATTAAATAATAATTTGTTTGTCAAGAAAGTTAGCTTCGCTAAATTTGAATCACATGGACTTACGTGTGGGGAACACTTCTTTTTCGCTTGGTAGCAACGGTTAACTTTTCCCATTTTAAGGTTTTGGTAGGTAAAGAATTGCAGGAAGCGTAGTAGTGTAAGGTATGTAATAGTCGGCCTAGCCTTGTCATAATGTTTTAACTCGTTTTAAATTCCGTTTTGTAATCAGTAAAACACATGTGTTATGCATCTTTTTTGGAATGACGAAACGAAAAGTTGTGGAAGGATATGTAATACCCTTTTATAATTCACCATGGGAGTGAGTTGCAAAGCAGTTGGAAAGCGTTTCGGTGTTTTGCAAAGATTCGTTGCGTTATAGATCGCAGGGCATATCATGATGGTCGACTTGTTCGTGCGTCGAAAGAGAGGATAGGCGTTTATAAACGAAAAACGACGTAATGACGACAGATTCATTAGAAGATTTATCTTCTCTTGCATTTGTATTGTCATCGGCACGAGTATAGAGGATCAAAATAACTCAATCGTTAGACATTTACAACCATTTATAAAGGAGAAGAAAAGAGAAAAAATGTATTTAGGAAACAGAAGATGCCGCTCACGAGCGACTAATGCGATTCATAAACCTACGACGTCATTAATTTACGTTTTTCTTCGAAGCGCAATCGATAATTGATTCTTAACCTTATCGTCCCGTACGTATAAATCATTTGCAGTCGCAATGTCATTGAATGTCAAAAAAACTCTGGCTATAAAAAGTTACGCTAAAGTTAAGTTGAAGAAGTTTAGTTTACTAAGCGGTAAATTTATTGATTAAATTTTAATTAGTTAATAGATTTGTAAAACAACTACTCCGTTTAGTAATTGCCGTTTCATAGGCAAAGCATATAGCAATCATCTAAGCACGACATTCGAAGCGAAACTGAGGCCGCAAATCAACTTATAGTAAAGAACGTCATTTAAAATATCGATTTTTCATTACGGCGACTGTCGGTCCCGTATTATTTGCCTGTTTACAAAAGGTATTTCGCACATTAATTAAAACAAAAAAAAATCAGGGAAACAGACAGAAACACGTTCATGTGCGGGGGATAGACAAAATAATACGAACACCTGACATATACTCGATATTCAATTATTCATAAGGTGCTGGGCCACCATTTGCTCGCAGAACAGCTGCAATTTTTCGGCGGAATAGATTCGTGGAGCGGAATTTTGTGCCACTCATATACCAAAACATCCAGCAATTGCTTCAATGATGTTGAAGAGGGCAAGCCGCTCCTCACCCTCACATTGCTCTTAAACTCCCCATAATGCTGACCAAGCGAAGATGTTAGATGATGTTCTGCTGATTCTCAAATAAGGGTTGAATCTGTTTAACTGAGTGTATCGGCGCATTATCATTTTGCAAGATGGTAATGTTTGACAGCAATATGCTAACCATAGTAAGAAATGCATCTTCAAAGATGTTGGATATTGGAATAGTCCTGCCAGCGATATGAACGAGAGAACCGAGTGAACACCACGATGTAGTTGCCCAAATCATCCCACCTGTTTTCCATACATAAAGTCAACCTAGTATGGGAAACGATGTGAACTGTAATTCATCGGACCACGTGAAATTCTTCCAATCATCAAAAATCGGGATTTTACGATCGCGACATCACTTCTTTCGTAGTTTAGCTTTGGCTTCCTTCATGAAGGCTTTCGCCGCATCTTTTTTGTCAAAGAACTATTAATTAAGTGAATTCGGCTGAGTGCTGCTTCGTTTTGTAGGTGTTACCATTACCGTGGGTACTGTCGCTCGTGAAACGTTAAATTGTCGTAGTGTGCTTCCGTCACCGACATTCGCGCTAATCGATCACCACAACTATTTGCTCTCTTTGGAAGTGTCAAAGATCACATATTTCATCGATCGCTTGGCTAAACCGTCACAGCAAGATCACCTTCAACATTTCACACGTCAACTATGCAATATATACCCGAAGCATTATTTACACGAAGGCGGTATTGCCGACATGCAACACGATAGTATAGTATATTGCATAATGTTCATATCATTCTGTCCATCCCCTGTATATTTATTTGTGACGCGCTCGCGATTGATTGCACTCAGGCAAAAAAATGTTCGTCCTATGGCGGCAAACAGCTGCCAAAATTTACAGAAAACTACTAACTTGCAGCCTGCAAGAGATGTATTGATATAAAATCCAATCCCATTATTTTGTGTTTTCCTGATATAAGGCCAGTGTAAAAACGATCTCGATCGATCGATTGATCGATCAATTGTGACATCTGCCTCCAAAGTAACAAAGTTGTTTCTAAGAACAACATATTGCTTAAGATGCCGGGTGTCGAAGATGTTCGCTCAAAGCGGAATGAACAAATATTTTATTATTTCAAATTTCGAAACACAATAACGCCTTGTTTCATAAGAGTAGAAACATATTACACTTGTGTATGTATATCCGTATATAGCTGGTATTTGCGATTCAACAAGGGTTACACAAAAAAGCTTAAGGTTGGTAGTATGTTTGATAAATAATTTGTATCTTCACACACACACGCACACACACACACACAATTAGTGCCAAGAAGAAACTTAATGATATATGAAAGGTTATCCAAATCTTGTGAAAGGAATGCAAATTCATTGTCAAGTTTCTACTCCCCCCGCAATCTCTTTGCAGAAACTTGCCTAACTAGACACGCATAGGAATCACCTCACTATACATATATTATTGCGAAATATTTATGAAAAAATGCTTTTCAGTTTGCCCAGCGACATTAACGATTTATCACAGGATTCTTCCCGTACAATGTCGTGTTCAAAATATAAGGAGAAACTTTCTTCCTTTAACCACAAGCGCATCGAATATCAATGAAAACATTATTTTTTTTGTTGTTGTTAGGTCAGTACAATTGTCATAAAAATCTGACCCAAATTTCGCGGCGTTCGGTTTTTTCATTTCATAACTGAAAGCGTTTTCTTGTAACTGTTAAAAGTTGTTGTCGACGAATTTCGAAAACGAAGGACTTTATTGAACAGTGAAGTGTTTGTATTGAATGCTATTCAAAGAATGCAATTGATTGTGCATATGCATTAAAGATTTTAAGAGAATGCTATGTTTAGGAAACAATGGCGCAATTGAAGGTTTTTCTACAGGTGATACAACGACTATAGAGATGATAGAGAAACACGGGCAGCCCACCCATCTTGTTCTAGTGATGGAAAAATTTATAAAATCAATTGTCAATTAGAAGCAGTTGTCTCGTCGTTCGCCTTCTCGTTTTGTTAGAAAGCAAATCGATTTTTCTTTTTCTTAGAGATCATTGTGTCTAAGTGAAGTGGTCGAAGAAGTGTTTGAGCGATGACAATCTGACAAGGAATATCTTACCAAAGTTGAACCGAACGCGTCAAAGCAAATCAAAAATCGTATAATTGTTTTGTTTGCTTATAAAGCTTGTGATAAAGGAGTTGCTTCCACAGGATCAAACAGTTAATAGGAAATGCTACCTATACAGATCCCCAGTGTCGTTTGTGTGATTGTATTCATAAAAATCGATCCCTTATTTCTACTTAACGAGAAAGCACCTTTGCGTCCGCGAGCCCCGTAGTCGCCTGATATGACCCGCAAAATCTATAACTTTTCTTCAGGATTAAAAACACCGCCTACGTTGATACTTGGAATGTTTGCGTATTTTTAAGACAAAATTTCTCCCTCTTGTTTGAATACTTTTTCGTTACACATCTTTTGTACTCTGCAGACATTAACGAACGTGATATTTTTTTAAGAAACTCGTAACGTGTGCCCTCAATTACACTGGCAGCAATGTCATAGTCAATTTCTTCATTCAGGCTTACTATTGCTTCTCGTTTATTGATGAGTAGTTTATTTAAAGAAAAAAGCCATCGTTGGCAGTCCACATGATCTTAACGTCTGATACTCTTCGCGCGACAAGAAGGTGATCATCAAGTTTTTTTCTTCAATAAGTAATTAGTTTTTGTTGTCTGTAAGCCATATAGCGTTGTTCGTGCTTAAATACACATGTGTTTCGCATAAAAAATCTTGAAATCATTTCATCCGTATACGGTTTAGCCGTTCACTTCTGGCACTCTATATAAACTGCTAGCTAGCACAATGTGAAAATTATTAATGCAATCAATTAGTTTTAGTAGATTTAGTAGGCAACAAAGGGACGAAACAGATCAATATATTGCGATTAAAATGTTCAAAATGGTAGGCTGTATATATATATATATATATATATACAAAATATTAATGAAAAGAAGAAGAACTTTCTACAGGACTACGTGTCTCCATTAAAGCCTAAGAACGATATTCGTTGTTTGTTCAATGATTGAACGAATGAATGCTGCAATTATTTTTATTCAAATTTTACTCCAATCATTCCTTTTCTCCTAATTTTCCATCTACTTTTTTTTCCAGCCATATCAACGGTCCGGTGACTAAGCCCTTTAAAAAGCACACTTTGAGGCAAATCCGAACGTACGCCACAAAAGAGAATCAACTAAACCATAATTCACTTACGCATACATACACTACCCACAACTACAATGTAAACGAATTATACTCTAGTTTAAAACCCAAACGTTTATACGTAGGGAGACAATATATATATATACATATATATATATATATATATATATATATGTATATATATATAT